>JAXGGT010000004.1:6093026-6109664 GCA_035583425.1 Marsdenia floribunda | reverse complement strand
TAAGGGACTACTTTGGACAAAAATAAACATGAGGGACCATAACAGATCAAAATATAAACTTAAGGGACTAAATTGACGATTTATCCTAAGACAAAGTTTGTTTCTTGTAATGAAAGTTCTACGAGAGTTGTTTATAAGATTATTAATTATAACCTTAATCAGAGGCGAAGTGATAATAGGTTGAGGTGACTTGACCTCATTTTATTTGTCACTTTTTCACTTTATCAGTTCGACTTCTCACTTTAATTGTCCAAGTAAGACATAAATTTTTCAGTTGAGGTGAACTGACGTGGGGACCTCAATAAGTCCCTTTGTACCAGTTGTCTGGTCAAATTTCCTCTTTTAAGTCAAATAATAATTTTAAATACTGAATAATTAAAAAAAGAAAGAGATAGAAGGGCTGGTAAAGTGTTAATAATGTCACCAAAACTTACTTTCCGCTTGGCAAGGAAAATTTCAAGCAGTCAAATTTGATGTCATTCACTTCTCTTTTTTCTTTCTTTTTTTTTAATGTGCTGAATAAGGATTTTCATTAAAGTTTCACGGATTGGGATTAAAAACTGTCCCACGTGTTTAATATGCTACAACCAGCTGTACAACTGGAAACGTAGACCCCTCTACTTCTCTCTCAGCCGTATATCCATACGCACGATCCAGATATGTCCACGTCAACGGTAGCTTCGAATATTCCAAACCATGCTACTTAGAATTATTCTCGCCCTTTGGTTGCTTGCCTCAATTGGTCCTCCATCCCCATTCCCGTTTCTTTCTCCTTATAAGAATCCCTAGTTCCCAACCCGCGCGGCCTTCTTTAGCCCTTTGAATTCGTTCAGAAAATCCCTTCTTAAGATTCTCCAAACCTCTTTCATGGATATGTTGATGTTCGATTCATTGAAGTCGAAGTTGTTCAATCATTCTGTTTTCGATTCTCGGTCGCAGCCTTTCGATTTTTTCTTTGTTTCTATAGCTTTTCATCATCGCCCCATTTTGTCTAGTCAACGTTTTTCTTGTATTTCATTCTAACGTTATTCAGACCACGAGGAGCTATCATCATGGGTAGAAGTAAGTTCTTCGTTTTATGTTGTTTGATTTCTTCTTTTTTTTTTTTTTTTTTTTTTCCATTTTTCTTCCTTTCTTTCTGTTTCTTGGTTTAGTATTTCTAGTTATTTTTTCCTGTCGACTGGGAATTCTTCTCGTTACTTTTATTCAGTTCACCTGTAATTTTAAGCAGTTTTATTTTCCACGTGAAATGATCTGGAAATAATGAAGAACCCTAGTTTGTGTTATTATTTTGCTGGAAGGGCCCTTACTTTTGTTATAATTGTGCATATTATAGGCCTGATAAGTATTTGGGAATTTCCGCTTGTTGAATCTTAGTTTCTGCTGCTCGCCCTATTATACACAATTATTTTGTGTCATTTGGTTCTCGTAATGCGCTTCGGTTTTAGTTAAAAACCGAATATGTGGTTCTCCTTGAGCATAAATGAGAGGAGAAAAAGAAAACCGAAATTAGTGTTGGTTTTGTCAGTTTTATTGAACTAAATGTGCTTAGCACTATGTACTATTTCGTGGGCTGCAGGGAATTCACAGAAGAAGAATGCTGCTATGTTGGATACTGATGACACAGATAGTGTAAGCTCATCATCTACTGCTCATTCAGATCACGTGATAGTTTCAGGTGTTGAGGAAGTTGAATTTGATAAGGAGACTTTTCTTGATCAATGTTTGGATGCTCTTTATGAGAAGAGGTACAGTTCATTTTAGAATTCTAAATGGAACTGAAAGTATCCATAGACTTCTGTAGATTCTAGGATTCTAAATGTTACTTTAAAAGTATCCATAAACTTTCTGTAGCTTCTGGGATTCTAAATGTAACTCAAAGTATCATAAGCTTCTGTAGATTCTTATTTCTCCACCCTTTTCTTCTTTCTACACATTGACTGCGATTAGTTGCATTGTCTAATTCTACTGGCATGTCTAGTTTCACTCTTTGATTTGTTAACCCTAATTTCTTTTACAAAAAACACAGGGGATCTACAAGGGAGAAGGCACTGGCGGCAATTATAGAAGCTTTTAATAGCAATCTGCAAAACGAATTTGTTGAAAAGAAGTATGTCATTTTTGTTACTGCTTTTGGACATGCTTTCTGGTGTGAGTAATATAAGACTTAACCTCTGGTTAAATCCTTATGGATGGACATTACATATCTTGAGAATGTTACTGAAGAATTAAAATCTTGTTTGATATCAGTGGCTTTATGGAGCTTGAAAAGGCCAAAAGGGCTGCTTAATGGATTTGGCATGATCAATATTTTGGAACCCTCTTAACCAAAAACTTCCATTAATTCATATCGCCAAAAGATGCTAGAATTATCAGACTTTGAGTCCTTGTTTAGGGGCACAGTTTATCCTCTAAATTATCAAATATTTTTTATTTGTTCTACTTATGGGTAGCATTTTTGAAAACTAAAGGACATTTCTCTTTTTCATTTTAGTTTTTATTTTTATATTTTAGTTGTCAATGGATATGAGTTTTACTCTCATTAGGTTTTCATTTTCTCTCATCTTGGTAGCTCTTTCTCTACTTGAAGTTCAAAAGGCTATTATTTATGAATATAAAGCTAGGGAACTGGTGAACAAGTTCGGATGTAGGCTTTATCTGCTTTTAGTTTTAAATATATATATATAGATTCTTAGATACTTTTAGTTATTGTTGTAATATTGCACATGGGAAAGAGAGCAAGTAGCTAGATTTAGACAGTTTACTCTAAGCCTTTGATCAATCCATTAGTCTTTTTCTAGAATGAGTCAATACTCAAGTAACACAAAAGAAATCTAATAGATGCAATGTGGAATTTAATGCTTGAAGCACTTCCATAATAAAAATTAGTTGCAAGTAAACCTAGTTTCTTAGTTGGAAATTGTTGAGGCAGAAAGTGTTGAAATTTTCCGTATAAAATGTTATTTCCTGGAGAATGATGCAAGTGCCAGTCTAAATGGCAGTTGGTTAAACTAAAGATTCCGTGTCTACTATATACATATGGATAACTTTTAACTTGAGAATTTATGATGGAATTGGATATAATAAGAATCTCATAATTAATACTTGGATTATATTATTCTCTTGCACATACCTCGGATTACACCAGTTCCATCATAAACTGTAAAGATACATATGGATATGGTAACTTGAAAATTTATGATGAAATTGTCTATAATGGGAATCTTATCTCTTGAGCTTATCCTTAGCCAGTTACACATTGATGAAAGGTTATTGTAAGCTTGGGGGGAAAAGGACAGTTGTAGATCTCAGGTTTTCCTCAGTTCTATACGGTAGTAATTACATGACTGAGTCCTATTTGTGCAGATCTTTTTATAGTTATGTTACCTTTTTCTAGGTTTGCTACACTACTGCAGCAATGTCTAAATTCCATCAAGCGAGGTTCATCAAAAGAAATAGCTATGGCAGCACATGCTATTGGTAAATTTTGAATCCCATCAGTCAACCTCTCTCTCTCTCTCTCTCCTCTCTTCTCTCTTTTTTTTTTTTTTTTTCTTTTTTCCCCCTTTTGGTTATCTCATTGTAGAATTTAGTTGTGAATTCCTTTATTCTTACCGGAGTAGGACTTTTGGCTTTGACGACTGGTCCTGGGGATAAAGCACGTGAAATCCTCGAAGAGTCTGTATCTCCCATATCTGAGGCTCTAAAATCTCGAACGGAAACTTCTAAGATAGTATCGGTATGGGGGTTAGATTGATCAAACTTTTTATTCTTAATTCATGAGTTGGGAGATTGATTATGTTGATCTTCACCATTGATTTGTAGTGCTGTCATGGCATTAATTTCCCTAGAAGTTTTGCTTGAATTTTTCAGTTGTTGGAGTGTTTGGCTATTGTCACCTTCATTGGCAGTGAAGAGCCTGAGCAGACAGAAAAAGCAATGCAGCTTATGTGGCAAGTGGCTAATCCGAAGCTGGGCCCTAATGTGCGTTTTGTTTGTCTTCTCCCTTACTTCAACTCCCCGAAAAATGAAACATCAAAAACTGGGAAAAACATTCTTTTCTCCTGCTATGCTTTGATATTATTTTATTCTAAAACTTTTAGTTGATTTCCCTACTATGTTTCAGGTCGTTGCAGCTAGACCTTCACCTGCAATGATTACATCTGTAGTGTCTGCTTGGTCATTTCTTCTTACTTCGATGAATCAATGGACTCTTGACCCGAAGGCTTGGCAAGGGTGAGTTTCTTATGTTATTTCTACATAAAAAAAAGCTCTTTTAAGTTGAAATACATGATTGATTACTAATAATTGATGTTGAAAGAGTATTAAATATTATGGTTGTCACCTTATGCAGGTCTATTTTCTACTTCTCTACCTTGCTGGAAAAGGATGATAGGTCAGTGCGCATAGCAGCTGGCGAAGCTCTTGCTTTGATTTTTGAGATAGGTAGCTTGGAGAAATTCTGTGGTGAATCTAAAGCATCTGGTCATGGCTCCAATGGTGAAGGTGAAAAATCTAAGGAGCTGGTGCATATTCAGGGACTTAGAAGCAAAGTCCTAAACCAAGTCCGGAATCTTTCGGCAGAGGCTGGTGGCAAAGGATCTGCTAAGAAAGATCTCAATAACCAGAGAAATACATTTCGTGATATTTTGGAATTTTTGGAGGTACACATACCTATAGTGTGTTGTTATTCTTTTAGTTTAAGGTGTCCTGACTAATTTATCTACAAACAAACAGGATGGTTATAGTCCGGAGTCCTCAATGAAAGTTGGTGGTGAGGTCCTCAGCACTGACTCATGGGCTCGATTGATACAGGTGGTAATTTATTCTTTCAGAATTACAGGAGGATCTTTTCAACTTTTGGACTTCAACTGAGTAACTTTTGTTGTTTTTAATTGCTTTTAACAGCTCAACTTTTTAAAACACTTTCTGGGGGGAGGATTTGTGAAGCATATGCAGGTTTGAACTTTATTTGTTCTAGGCAACCCATTTACTCTTAAATATTTATATTTTTTGAAGTTATGATTTTTAGCGCTTTTTACCAATTGAATAGGAAAATGAATTCCTTCACGATGTCTTTGACTTTACTCCAAAGAAGAAGGCTCTTTCTGCTACTGAGCATCGCTTGTCTGGCACAGAGAAGGTAATGTTTGCTGCAGTTTGTCTGTTGGGTTACTTTAGTAAATCTTGGTTGCCTTCTCCTTTCTGCTTTTTTTTTTTTTTTTTTGGATGTATATGTGGCACAGTAGAAAAGGAAAAATGGAGGGGCAGGGGGGGATGGGGTGTTGGGAGGGATCTCTTCTGAGATATTTTTGTGCTTCTAATGCTTTTCCTGCCATTTGAGGGTATTTATGGCTTGTGCTTTCCTAACTAAGTCTGTTATTCTGTTCAGAGGTTTTACAGGTCTCCAAACTCAGGTCTGAATAAGGCAAGGACTCAAATCTTGAACAAGAAACGGATGATAGCCCAGGTAATGTAGAACTTTATTCATTTCTCCTTTATTTCACCTGCTTGTGTTTCATATTGCTCTTCTTGTATTCACAAATCTCTCTCTGCTGGCAAGAGAGACATGTAGGGTGATGTCTGCTGAATAATAATGTTTTTGCTCAATACAGGACCAGAATACCGGACATTATGCTGTTGGATTTGATGATTAGAAGATGTCTTAATATTATATGGTTGGTCATTTGTAGACCTTTCTCCTGCTGTAAGATGGGGGCACTCAGCTGATTTATTAAACGACAGGATTTTCCTAATTTGCTGAAACTTGATCTTGCAATTTAAAGATGGCTTTGCCTTTCTAGTGAGGGGTGTATAATGTTCTGAAGTGGACTCAGAAGCCATGCTTTTGCATCACTACTATATATATATGTGTATGTATAGTTGGCTGACTCGAGAGTAGTTGCTTTTGCATTTTAGGCAACTACTCTTGATTCTTTAAGCTGCTAACTGCTTCTTTTCCTCCTCAGGAAGGCAAGCAAACATATTCTTTGTTACATTTGATGCCTTTTTATTTGGAAGTGGATAATAATACTGCCTCAAGGCTTGTCTAGATTAAGACTGAGCATCAAGATAAAATGAGGTATTAAAAGAAGAAAAGGGAAAAATGATGCAGAAATCTACATGATTCATTGCGTGAAACCAGCTGGTGGTTATGCACCGAGTTATGCGTTAATTTGGGCGCAAACCTTTCAAATTCAGTTTTAGTTTCCATGGATGCCAGTGGGTTTGTTATCTGAAGAAACATGCAGTGCTTTCGAAACAGGACTGACGAGGAAGTTGAACCGATTTGAATATTTTCCAAATATCTTTTCTTCTTTGTTAAAAATTAGAAAAATTGGATATTTTAGTCTTTATTTTATTTTCGTTTGGAAAAATTAGTTCTTATATTTTTTATTTAATTTTTTTAATCTACAAATTAAAATTAATTGGATAAATAAGTCTTTTTAGACATATTTTTTTTTATTTTTTTATATCAAAATTTATGTAATTTACAAATGTATTATTAAATAAGAGTATTTTTATCCATTCAAAAAACATATATATGCAAATTATGTGACTTTTGACATAAAAAATATGTAAAAATATAGTTATAAGAACTTATTTATCCAATTTATTTTAATTTGAGAACTAAAAAAATTAAAGAAAAAATATAGTGACTAATTCTTCCAAACAAAAATAAAATAGGGACTAAAATATCCAATTTTCCTAAAAATTAAAAAGAGAAAAAGGATATATTTTTCAAAATTCTACTAAAATATAAATTACCGGTACACCTGAATTCAATGACCAACATTGAAGTATTGTTCCTTTCTATTTCAGTTTATGTACTTGAACCAATTTGCCAGAAAACATCCATGTAATATTATATGGGTTAAACTGAAGTTAACCCACCTATCAAAAAAGGGATATAGGGAGATTATTGGCTGTCCCATCTCCAGGTTTAATATATATGTGATGCAAAACCCTTTACATCTGAGAATTGCACGTTTTATGCAAATGTACTAAATCATGATCTGTTCTACCTTTCAGCTCGTGTTACCTTTTGCACTTAACCTCTCAGTCCAGATAAGTGCTTCTTCATTGCTTGATCTTTTCTATAGTTGTTTCTTCCTCCACCTCTCCTTCCTCTACCGCGAAAATTCCCCACGCCGGCTTGTCCTTCAACTTCATCATTTTCAGTCTCACCTCCCCCCCTTCCTCTACCATGGAAATTACCAGGACCAGGACCTGGCTTGCGTCCCTTCCTCCCTCTACTCCGCAACTGTCCTCGTCCCACTGGTGCTTCAACTTCACCACTATTATGCTCATCCACCACCTCATTAGATTCAGTCAACCTTCTAACAGCACCTAAAGGAATATTACCGCCTCGTCCAAGACCATAAATTGTTTCCCTCTGGGCTTGGTTAAGTATGGAGGCTTCATTATAATTTGCTACTGCCACAGAACCCTCAACTTTGTAAGCATAGTTCTTACCATCCTTTACGTAATACTGGGGCTTTTTCCTTGAATTCCATTTTGATGTACTAGACTTGCCACTATCAACTTCCATTGATTTTTCATGACCTGAAGTTACTTTGTCACCCTGTATTTCAGTTTCCTCCAACCATGAATCACCACCAACACTTATGCCTAGTTCATCAAACGAGTCATCATACTCATCTTCATACTCCAGCTGTGATATAAGAGCCACAGTTTTTGACACATGTTTCTCATCTCTAGAATCAAGAGCCTCATAAGCAGGTAAATCACTGGCTGCCTTCCTTGTGTACCTTCCAACTGAAGACAATGATGACCTCGAAGGGCCCTCAGGAGGATAAGAGATCCTGTTAGTTGATGATGGCATAGAAGATTCTACTAGCTTTCCTTTTCCCTTATCAAGCATGCTCACAGGAGTTGACTTTCTTGTTGGGATTTCCTCCAGTGAAATGTCCAGAGATTGTAAGTCCTTATGCAAAGTATTTTCCAGGATCCTCTGAATCACCTCTTCAGGATTCTGGTTATATGCTTCAAGACAAACTGCCAAGAAACCCTTTCCATACTCGGGAAACAATTCTTTTATTTGACTGATTTTAGACTCTAAAATTGCAGTATCTTCATCAGCCCGCTGGATATTGCCAGTGTCAGGAGATGGCATGTGTGGTGTTTCCTTAATATTGTTGACTTCCACTGGGCAGCCGAGGATGCTTAAAAGGAACTTGAACTGTTCATCATCCATTGAAATCCACCCTAAAAAGCAGTTACTTTAACATCAGTTATACTCAGCCAACAAATGTAAACATTGATGAACAGTTTTGGCATCATACATCATCATCTCCTCCATAAGAATGTAAATTTAGAGAGAGAGAGAGAGAGAGAGAAGTATTTCTTCCAAAGCTGGGGCAGATTCAGCCATAAGAGAACTTCAAATTGTTCCAGAAAAGTTAGACAAAGCAGGGTATGTTATGCTCATTAACCTAGAATAGACTAACCTCGTGAAATAAAAATCTTTACCTGCATTACGTAATAATCCAACTCTGCTTATTAGCTTGTGATTCTTTTCAATGTCTTGGAGAAACGTTCCCTTCCAACATACCTCATGACTATGCGAGTATTCTTCAGTAATGTCTCTAATTGTCTGCAATAAGATGTCTGCCCTTATCACAGGGTCACCAATATTTGCTGGAAACATTTTCATGGAAGTGGGAAAAGGACAGCCGGTTTCAAAAGCCTCATCACTGAGATAGCAGAAATACAGGAGTTTCCAAGCCAAATTTACAATCCTAATAGATAACAACTTCAAACTGAGAGAAACTTCAGAAAGCATTGTGCTAGGTGCTTCCTGCAATGTATGCTCTCCTGAGGCAAAAACAATATGCAACCCCTTCTGTAATGATGGCAGCAGCGAATCATGTAACCTGGCAAGGGTGGTCAGCAATTCCATGTTCCCATAACTGTAAAGAGAGAAGAAGTTCAATTAATAAGAAGAAATGTCAGAAGCAGGGTGAAGAATCCCCAAGATAGATTTTTCCAGAAGCTGGGAAAAGTTCTTTGAAAAGTAAACCACTCTACCCAAAGTTAATCAACTAGCATATACCGATCTTTAAGAATCCTTCTAGTGCATTCTATCCATACACCCAAAAGAAATTTGCAAAGCACACAGACCGCCAAAGAATTTTCTCATTGTCAAGATTGTGTTAGGACACGCCAAACTGAAAACATTCTCCCAAAATTCAATACAGTGACAGAAATAGACACGTCCAAATGAAGTACAGAAGTTGGTCTAATAATTGAGTACTACATCAACCAAACAAGTTAATTTCCTAAGTTTTGTGACATAGTTGAAACCTCCTTAATTCAGTATTAGCTGTCTAAAGTTTGCAATTGAATGACTCATAAGAAGCTTTGTTAGCTTCTTTTATCTGTTAATAACACCTTGAGATTAACCACAATGATCCTCTCTGTTCATTAAACCTACATGAATTTAATATAGAATGCATTTACAGCCCTGAATAAGAAAACTATGAAATTCTGTGCAGTTCATGCTGTTAAATGGAGTTCAATTGCCACCTGCTCCAAAAGCTTAAACTTATAAAGAGGGGTTAATAAATCTATCCTCTTAACACATTCCTTTACACATTCCTTTACACATTCCTTTACATATGGGCTAATCACAAATTTTCTTAACAAGACTCAATATGTGCACAATAATCAACAAATGGGAGCAATAGTAGGGATTTAAAATTAGGACCTCCCACTTTGATACCATTTTAAATGGAGTTAAATTGTCATCAACTCTAAAAGCTTAAACTAATAAAGAGGGATTAAATTTATCCTCTAAACACATGCTATACCTCACATCAACGGGGCAGGAGAAGAAGATGCCTGCAGGATTATATGCTCCAACAAAGGCATCCACAGTAACTACTGCATCATTTATAAAATCAATCACCTGCAAATAAGAACGAGATAATCATGACTTCTTTATCATCAATAAGATATTATATATCACCATAGGAATTGCATAGCTAGTCATTGGAGAAATAATTTAGTTCAGACATTCTACAGGGACACAGAATACAGCACTCGATCACAAAAACAAATTAATACCAAATCACAGAAAGTAAAATCTGACAATGACTCTTCGAAAACACACGTATGATTAGATTAAATTTCTTCACTAGACAAAGAAGAAACTTTTGCAACAACTGACTATTTTACTAGAAATAAATAGCTCTCCAAGATCTAGCACCATAGTAAACAGATATGATCCTTTTAACCTTTCATTCAGTTCTCTCTTGAATTTTGATTTTCCTGCTTGAGCTCAACAAGAAATAAACAAAGAATCACCTCTAAATAGTCCAAACGAAGGCTACTAAGTCCTTGCTTCTGCAGGTCACCAGAGGAAAAGAGAACCTACAAATAATTAGGGGATAATATCAGCACAAATTTCACTTAACATTTGAATTTCATCTTCATGGAAACTAAATGAGGAATAAACACCTTTATTAATGATTTCTTATTGCTTTAGAAGGAGGATACACGGAAGATGCAAGGATCAATTATTTTCATACAAAGATCACATACTTTCTGCAATAGCAGTTCTTTTTATGTACAATTTTTTTTCAGAAAGTTCACCAAAATGTAAAATGCAGAAGTGTTCAGATGTAAAGAACCCAATACTACAGAAAACAATGGAAACTAACACTGGTATCTACCATATCATAAAAGAAGATGTCAACTGCAAGGGAAAATAATATCACCTCCAAAGATGAGCTGCAACGTTCATGCATTGTGTGGACAATGTTCAAGAAGTGTGTTGCTACTGCTACAAACTCATCATGCATCTGGGGCTGCGCTTTGACTGAGTTCAGAACCTGAAGAACATTTTAAACACATTACACAGTTTCATCCTCAAATGAGATGGTCGTTGAACCCAGGCTTCAGTATGTGAAAGTGCAGAAGTATAAAAGAGACGCATGAAAGTATTATGAGTGGGGAGAATATCCTTGGGAGAAGTGTGACATACATTATTTAGAAACTATGATCTAAATTGATATGAAATCCTTCCAATTGTGACGAAGATTAGCAAGATAGAAAAGTGCAATAAGCAACTGTTTGTATAACTAGCTGGGCACTTGAAGTACATAAAAATGAATATAGCCTATTAATAGAAAACTCAGGCTATTAAAGAAATAACATTGTACAAAGGCAAATACACTTCTGTTAATCCTTAAGATTAAAATGAAAGCAGCATATAGCATAAATAAATGTCTAAGCACAATGATGCTTTTGTATCCACAGTATCAGGTCAAAAACCAAGAATTTGGAAATATAAAACTAAAATGTTACCATTGTAATGCATTTTGTATCCACATTATCAATTCTTACAAACAGTGAAAAAAAACACATTTTGGAGTTCCTTCTAAAAAAAAAAAAAAACCTTTCTTGCTGTCTTTGATGAGCTTTCTGCAAACTTGGATAACATAGAAGGCCCAAAACAGCCCTAGAAAGACTAGACTACTAATTTAAAAATTTCCAATCTCTTCCTGCTTCAGATATGTAACATTAGTAATAGACATTACAAACAATTAACAGTGGAGGATGATATATCCTTTTTATATAGAAAGGCTGGTCTCCTAGTTATCAGCATATTATTGATTAAATATTGAAAACCATGCAAATAACTTTAGTCCACAGGGCAGAAAAAGTAATCACACCAAAAGTAACTGATGTAGCTGGCCACTGAAAACCTTATCTCCAACCTTCCAAAATACCCATATTTTACTCTCTTTTTTCCCGAACTCCTATAATGCTTAGAATATCAGAAGGGGACACACAACTTTCATGTATTCCCCGTCTTTGAATATTCTGGAAACTGAACCGTTTTATAATCAAGGATGTTAATCATCCTAGCAATACTTATGTATATTTTAAAACATTGCCATAGATGCACAAAGAAAAAAATGATTAGTCGTTGCACTTAATGGTCAGTTCAATAAACAAACATTTAGACTACACTTCTCTAAGTATATGTAACCGTAAGAAGTAATCTGTATTTATCTGATAAAATATTGCAATCCAAGTAAATGCTTTATTTGGAAGGAACTTATCAGTGATGTTGAAAGATTCCAACAAATGTTAAATATGAGACTTCAGAAGAAGCTCATGATATCTCATAATCACAGGTAAGCCTGACCATGGCCACAATCTGCCCTCAACAAAATGACACAATGAATCTACAAACATTTTCAAATATCATCATGTAGGATTCCTCAAGAAATAGAAATCAACAACAAAGTGGTTCCTTCGCAAAATTGAAACTGAAATTGGGTGTCTAAGATGTGAGGTTAAGGGGAGAACAGGAGGAGAAATAAAATAGATACTTTGGTGCTCTTCATCAAGCAGAATGTACTGGTGTAAATGAAGAATGTGGAAGAACGTGGGGAATCTAGCACATGAAGAATTAGATGTCCTTAATAAATCTTAATTGGTGTACTGCTATAAACTGCAGTCATGCCTTTGAACAAAATGTCTGAACTACTTCCAAAAAGCCTCTTAAACAAATCTTGAAACATCAATTTAATACATTTAAAAGGAAAAAGACCACCTCTGATCAAGGAATTGAAATTACATTCAGCAGCAAAAAAAGATGACGAATCAAAATTCAATAACCATCCCAGATAAAGTGATAAAACTAACGCTTGAAATAAAGGGAAAAGTTAATACAATATCAGTAGATATTAAAGAAATAGTAACTTAAACACTTGCCAATAACATGGTGAGATCTTCATTCTCGTGGGCATATATAGCACAAATATCCAATAACTTTGGCAAGTCGAGCAGTTTCTTTTCCTGCAAAAGAGCTACATGTGGAATCAGTAAGCCGAGTGTACTTTTGAATATACCAATTAGTTCATGATACAGGAGAGATTCTTACCTTGACAGTTTTCATGGCTGTGTTTTTTCTACTCTTGTTACTATATTCAGCAAATCATATTTAACGTGAAGGTAAAAAGGAAGAAATAAGCAGAAGTATTTGATATTTGTAGAAAAATCCAGTTAAAAAAGAAACTCAACATGGATTCAATGAAAGCGACAAGAGGCTATCTTTCTCCCTTTTATGCCTTCTCCCACAACCAATTTGATATTTCCAGCATGCCAGACAATCTATTTTCTACTACCCAAAAAAAGCTATCGTATTTAAGGCCAAACTGTAATCAAGACTACATGGCCTCTTATCTGAATGCAATTGCAACATAGCCTAAGGTCATGAGAAATGACTTGCTAAAATGTCATGCAGAGTATCTGATTCAACTCTGAAAAAGCAGCTATACGTCAACAATTTATAATTCAAATAAGACATTTCTGCCTATACTTTTCTTTTCTAATTCGAATAAGACATCTCACATAAGCTTCTACCAGAAATTGCTAGAAAACACACACCTTCATGATCTTTTGAACTGAGACTATCAGTGTTCCTAGCACCAGGATCCCGATTTGAAGATC
Source organism: Marsdenia floribunda (assembly GCA_035583425.1). NCBI lineage: Eukaryota > Viridiplantae > Streptophyta > Magnoliopsida > Gentianales > Apocynaceae > Marsdenia > Marsdenia floribunda. Next base: position 6,096,176 of record JAXGGT010000004.1, on the reverse strand, counting down.
TGTGGCAAATGAATATCTAAATTGTTCCCCTTAAGAGCTGAGGTTAAACAAAAGATTAAGGCCAATAGCACAATGTTAAAGAATGGCATTCAAAACTTACAGCCGATATAAGAGCATGAATACACGTCTGCACAAGTCAAACTCACCAACAATGACTCCTGCAACAACTCCCTTAGCACCATGGTATGGGAAATCATACCATCTACTCCTGTACTTTAAGAAGCTTTCCAGGAAGGCATGCAAAGAGGTATCACTGGCCACTAGGAAACAGACACACAGAGGGTAAAAAATGATGATGTAAAATTAGTTAATTATGCATTAAATAATATACATTTTTTTTTTTAATTCAATATCATAAAAGCTTACAATATATCTAACTAACGTGCAAAATCCATAAAGATTACAAAAGCTTTAAGTCCTAGTCCACCATTATATCAGTTACACTCTCAATACCTCACTGAATGTCTAGGCAGTAATTTTAAATTGAGTTATATTATCAGCTACTCTAAGAGCTTACACTTAAGTTGATAGAGAAGGTTAAATTTACCCTCTTAAGACACCCCCTCAAAACACAATTTTTGATCGAGGCCCAATACATGCACAACAATTGGAGACGCAATAGCAGGAATTGAACCTCAACTGATACCATGTTAAATCAAGTTAAATTGCCAAGCTTAAGATGATAGAGAGGTCAAATTTATGCTCTTAACAAGTAATGCATGTGCTTCGTCCATTTAATAACGCAGCAACACCACATCAAACATTAGCATGAAAGATGGAAAGACTTCTTAAATTTAAAGCATCGACCAACGTTTAAAAGACGAGTTCTAAATCATATGTCTGAGGCCCATATCTTAATATGCAGATAAATTATGAAGCTCAACCGAGAAGCAACTTCTCACTAAATTCAACGTTTCTCTGAACTCAGGTTTGTTTCAAACTAGTGAAACGGAAACCTATTAAGTGAAACTAGGGATCATGCAAACAATGAAAAAATCCTTTAACTTCTACATCTAGATTCATGTTAAAATCAATGTCATTTAAAGGAAAAGAAGAATAAGAAGAAAATCCACTTCGCCGGCGGAAGTAGGTTATTAAAATTAAATACAAAAGTAACAAGAAAACCTTCTCTCCAAAAATCCCTGGGCCTGAGTTTGAGCAGACGGGACAGCTCCCTGTTCAAAAGATCCACCACTCGCTGAGACTCCAAAGGGTCCAACGCACCTTCATCTGCGCTGAGTCCCGATGCCACGGCCTCATCTTGGGGCAAGTAATTTACAAAATTGCCGTTGTTAGAAACCCATTCCCCATCTTCCCCCACCTTAATCCTACTGGCACCCGGGGACGCATTCCTGGCGCCGCCGCTAGAGGGGTTATCAGATTGGCGGGAAGTTGAGTGTCTAATGGAATCTGACAGCTTCTGATGATCAGAAATTGATTTAACCTGATATTTTGGGTAAAATTTTTTGTTTCCTTGGTTCCTGCCTAGCCCCTTATCATCGTTCTTACGGTTCGACATGGGTTTAAGGAAGAAGATGACTGTGATACTTTGCTCTTTGTTTATGTATATTATATGTATATTTATATATGCGTCGGTTCCGTCCACCCGGCCAAGAGTTCAGCCGGGTTCAATCCAAGATCCAAACATCTTTATTGGGTAAGAAACAGATTCAGAATAGGAAAAGCGCTATTTTTTTTTTTTTTGTGGTGAATTTCAAATCCTAGCACTTACAATTTTAGAGATATTTCTAATTTATCTATTAAACATGGTCCTCGTACCCTAGTCATCATCTTTCAATGATGAAGAATAAATTCGGATGTTTTTAGATTGGAATTTTTTTTTTGAGAAAGTTGATTTTTTTAAAAAAGAATTGAATTAATTGCGAATAAAGAGAAATAAGATGGAGCCAATATAAGAAGTTGTCTAGTAATAGGAAATAAAAATAAGATATTTTATTAGTGTAATGATGATATTGTTATTTGAGTTATATATATATTTATATGTATATATTAAATATTTTTTGTTTTACAAACATTCTAAATTTTGTATGATAAATTCAATATTGAAATATATGTTATCGTTGTTCAATTTTATTTTATTTTTTTGATAAGTACTTGTTGTTGAATGTATATATATATTATTTAGTTCCATTAATACATGTTTTTTTTTTTTTTTCAGTCTGAAATTCGTATCAACAATTTGTGCTAACCGTAAACAAAGTAATAAATATTGTAGTACAATTAACAAAATATGTGTCCCGAAATAAAAATAAAAAATATTTATAAAAATATTTTAAAAAATTATTTTTGACACGTATTCTTCCTCAAGCAGTGTTATTGAGGAAAAAAAAATATATAATATTGAAAATGAAAAACTTTGGCTAATAATTGAAAGATGTATGATAAATTTTTAATGGACTATGTTCTGGATTGGTGATTTGATTGAACATTGAAAGGGGTATATATATATAAATAACCATTGAGTTGTTTCATATAGCCATTTGTTTCTACAACAATTTGTTTGCTTATCTTTTTATTTCACAATGGACACAACTTCAAAACCTGTGCAGTTTCCCATTATTAGCCACGATTCACAATGTTATTATGCCTACATTATTCTAACGATCAACAACTGCATGGTCAACTAATATGACTTCAAACTGCTCACATTTGCATCTTTTATCTACAGTTGACTACCATTTTGCTAAAGTAAAATTTTCAGTGTAGTTATCCATGGCTCTGAAAATCTATTCACAAACAAATATATAGGGCAATATAATCCAAAATAGAATTTAATACCATAGTCCACAGATTGAAAGACAAACCATAATCCAAAATAAATTTCATAGTAACATAATATACTGTTCAAATTTTTGCAGATGAAATAATAAGGTCGACAGTAGCATCTAAACCAGCAAATTTAGAGACAGTAAACAGTTCTCTATTTCTGTCTTCAGCTGTGCCTTTTGCAATAGAATTACTTCCGTCATTTTCTTCCAACTTGTTCTCATCACCTAAACAACATCATGGATGAAAAACCGTAAAAATCAAAATACCTGTTTCCCACATTATTAAGAAGAAATCAAACTCCATCAAAATACTTTACTTGTAATTGCTGCATTTGATTGAACATGTGAATTATCAAAGTAT
>JAXGGT010000004.1:6068732-6092926 GCA_035583425.1 Marsdenia floribunda | reverse complement strand
TATTTATAAATGTAAAATCGTGATGCTTCCTTGTTACTATCTACATGCGATAGGTACTCTGCCTATAGTTGTGCTTGGTTACGTGACAACCCTATGTGATTTATTCTACTCGATTTATGCTATTATTTTAATCACACACAAAGCACACACCACACCGACACTTGGCACAAATCTACATGAAGGGCAAAGAACAGACACAATCAACTAAATGGGATGCAATAAACAGAATTATGATAGGTCGACCATAAATATGAACAAATGTAACCCAGGAAAATTTGAAACAGCTGACATTCAGAATTCATACCTGAATGCCTTTGGACTCCAGCCTCGATGAAAACTGTCTTAGACGAGATACCTAAATCTTCTTATATGGCCAACCACGTTTTCGCAGAAATGCGTTTGGAGCACTGGAAGTATCTTCGGGCTAGCAGTCATTTAAAGGCAACCTATTCTGCATTTTTACTGTTATTCATCTGTGGTGGTATTAATAGTGGTTTGTTGGCCAGACGCAATAAATCGGGGTTGTATATCAAATCACCGAACTCGTCAGGAGATGATGAGATTTTTGTACCTTCGACCGAATTTAGCATTTACTTTGACGGGGTTATGTGGAAAATCCGGATGGGTAAAAAGCTGGGTTCGGGCGGGCATAGTGGAGAAGAGAGGAAATTTGGTCCATAATAGGTAGTCGTTACCGTTGGTTGGGAGGAATTTTTATATTATTATTTTTGCCACCTCACCAGACATGAACAATAACATGTCAGGTTGATGTCTAAACAAGTACAACTATTTTTTTTTTTTTTTAGTTTGAATAAAATTTTGAAAAAAAATTTTAGTCCAAAACAGCCTTAAATATTAAACCTAATGTGCCTTTATATATAAAAATTAATTATATTCACATATAAATCGCTTTATGAATACTAAGTGAAGTTATGAATTTGATACTCTCGTCAATATATAAGAGTTAAAATAAAATCTTTTTTCTAAATAAAAAATTAAACTCAAAAAACAACACCCAAACTAAATTAATTGAAATACAATAATTTTAAATACTAAATAATCTAATCAAAAATTATATTGATATATATCTTTAACATATTCTTTACTTTTATCTTATAACTATTTTAAATTCTAAAATTAAATCTCATATTTTTATGTTTACAATACTAAATCCTGCAAATATAACTATTTAAAATTACTTCAATGTAAATAATTATTTTATAACATTTTCAATACAAATAAAATAATTATAAAATTTAATACTACAAAAATAAGAATATAGAATATAATTGAAAAAAAAAAATAAAAACAAAGGAATTTTTTTATTTTTTATAACTTTTAATTCTTAATAATTTAATTGCAATTATTTATTTATTTATTTATTTTTTTGAGAAACATCTAATTGCAATTCGATTATTGTTAAATCGCCATTATGCGTCTAGTCGTAAAACCATTGAATCTCTAATGGTTTACTACTCCCCCTCCCCATAAAAATTAAAAAACAAAACAAAACAAAACACAAGTCAAATGGTATTTGGAGGTGAAGAGGTTAAAAATCAACACAACCACAGAAGCACCGTAAAACATAGAAGAAACAATGGATTTTCTACAGGTCTATAAAGAGTCTTTAACAGAAACATGACTGTGATTAGCGTATAAAACAGGCCAAAAATTTCTGGTTAAGACACATCCATATTGCAAACAGCATTTCAGCGTGGCCACGGATTGCAAGAGCAGATGAACCACAAATTTGTAACTCCTAAAGCACAATCTTCTATGGATTTTCAGAATAATAAGGCTCCCGTTGCCCGATATTTTCCCTTAAGATCAGTTCTAGTTTCTCTTTCTTCGGCAGCCGCCTTCTTCACAAACGCACAAAGCATTAATGTTATATACACAAGACTATCTTCCTTTTCCACGATTTCTACACTGACCTTCCTTTTTTCATCAGACCCATTCAAAGTTTGTTTCTTTGGGCAAGACCAAACCAATAAGGCAAAGTGAAGCATTTGGAGCAATAGACAACATTGAACAAGTCTCATGTGAATATGGAAGAATAAAAAGTATCCTTGTCCACATTGATTTGACCGCTGGGATTTTTATTACCCCTGCACAATCCCTTTGCTGCAGATACATTATAAAATCATGAAACTGCACAAGAAAGTAGCGAAGTGTTCAGACCATGCAAAATTTCCAAGTAAAATACTACATTGAGAAAGCCCTTTTTGCAGATAGATCACGGTTTTTTGCTTTACAGGGCAGTTTTGCTAGTATATCAATATATATACCCCTTTTTTAGAGAGGAAAAAAAGAAAAAAAAAAAGATCATGGTTGGCAAAGTATCATCTCCAGTCACTCCAGCCAAAATGTTAATACTGAGATGTAAAAAATAAACTTCTACTTTATTAGACATAATTTTCTATCTAAAATTAAAAATCATATGACTGACTTCATAACCTAAGAAATATAAATCCCATTAACTCATAAGTTTGACCAATAACTGCTTGCTTAATAAAAGTAAGATGATAAAGGTCAAACTAATCCATCTACCAACTAGTAAAAAGCACGCTAAATTTTGGACCAACACAGTATATTTCAAAGGAAAAAATGTATCATACATTACGTTTATGGAAACTTAAGAAGGTAGGATCAACTTACACCCTTGTGGTCACTTTGACACGAGGGAAGCAGCCAGCATACTTCTCTCTGCATCACAATCAAAATAACAGACATTGTTATATCCAAAAGCCAATTCAATATATGGAAAAATGGAACAGGTATGGTAGAAACATTTCTAATCAGTAAAATTTAAAAGCCCGTACACCTACCTCAAATAAAACATCAATGACCCACCAAAAGAGAGGAAAAAAGAAATGATTGTGGACATTTATACCATACTCAAGATAACATTGGGAAATATCATTAGGGTCCATTTTGAGGGAATAAAATGATGGGCCCCCTGCCAAAATCTACCAATTTATAAAATTACAAGAACTTAGAACTGTGTGACGAAAAGGATTGTTAAACTGTTTACTCCACCGTTTGCCCTTGAAGAAAGAAGAAAATTATGACGAACAACTTATGCTGCTAAGTACAATAATGTGCTTCCAAGAAAGTTCACGTGCAACTTTTGTTTAATGATTACATATGGATACATTTTTGGTGAACAAAATTGGATTTCTATGGTTCAAGTCACAAAAGAAGCTGTGGTTTGTGAAAATGTTTTAGCGTGTTTTAGGGACTCACTTTGTTTGGAGGAGTACTCAAAAATGTTGATTTCACATGCCGAAAATCCGTGCGTTTTGTCACATCTAATTTAGCAGGCCACCTGCACAAACAAGACAATTTTTTTTTTTTTTTTTTTTTCAGATTCCCTTCACATTTGGTTTATGAAATGATCAAATCAAGGCAAGTCCATACTCTGCAGGCTCAGAAATCTCGTTTGAATACTTGCAAATATCAGAATCAGCTCTCTGTGCATAGACAGTACAGTAAGGGATCCCACTTTTGCTCAAGGTACCATGCCAGTGGTACTGTGTAGAACACTTTAAATTAGAAGATTCTAATGGGGGAGGAGGGGGAGGAGAACTAGGAGGGGGAGGAACCAAAGGTGGCTGAGAATAAGGAGGAGGAGGAGGAGGAGGTTGAGATGGAGGTAGTGGAGGCTGAATGTCAGGTTGGGAAGGAGGTAATGGAGATACTAAAGGAGGTGGAGCAACCACAGGAACAGAAAACATTTGATCAAATGACAGCTGGGAAGTTCCATGCAATTGAGCCAATGGGGTTACAGAGGCTGGCAAAAATGGTGGTGGAATTGGATTATGATGAATATTGGACATATTAGGCATTACAGCAGGAGAAATAGGATGTACAATAGGTCGATTAAAACCACGTGCATCCCATGAAGCAGGAGGAAAATTCAGAGGTCGGAAAAGAGGTGCTTGACCAGCCTGTGGTGGTCCAATAGGAGACCCTAGAGTTGGGGCTGGTATGCATGACATGCCTCCTGCCCCAGAATGCAGCTCAGTTTCTGGTTTTCTGTACATCCACGTTCGTTCAGCAGAGCTTGAAACAACAGGACCACCTAGATATTCATTCAAAAATACATAAAGCTGTTATATCTTTCAACTCTTTTCTTTAAGAAGTAAAAAATTAAATGCATTAGTGATTTATCATGGCCCCATATGCACATACTGAAAGAGAGAGAGGGGAAACAGTAATACCCCGAGGTGAAGGGCCAACATACATATGATCTGGATTCCTAGGTCCATAGTCAGACATGTTCCTATGACCACCAACATGAGGCCAATTTGGTCGAAATCCATGTCTGACTTGCGCCATCATTCCAAGATTTTCTGGATTTGCTCTAGGTGATGTAAGCTCAAGAGGACTTTTCTCCAGTTTCACTGGAAAAAGAGTGTTTGGTTGCATGCCAGGGTGCCTGTTGGAATTGACGAACAATAATTAAAGGCATTATGTTTAAGCTACTCCATTGTGTAGGGAAGAAGAATAATTCTTTCTATGCAATATAAGTATTAAGAAAAGGAATTATCCTAGTAAATGCAGAAAATGCTGTTTAAAAACCTAGACTAACCATAGACGGGTGGATAGTAGTAAGACCAGAAAAATATAGGCACAAGCAGGAAGCACTGACCAAACACAGAAACTAACATGGTAAAAGCAGTATTACAAAATGGAAGAAGATGCACACAGGTTTCAGCAGTCTCATTTCCAACTTTTGGGCACATAACTTTGTTATTCCCGAAAGACATACAGGTTGCTGGTTCCTGGCTAACCCATAATCCATCAACCATGTAGGAGAGGTTAAGAGGAGGAATGGGTTTACTATATTTCACACTATAAATTTTTGTTACATTCAGTTCTCACAAACATGTACGCAACAATAAAATATGGGCAATCACAATATATCAAAAAAATTTCTTTATAGATCAAGTCGGAAGGGAAGTTTCATGACAAAAGTAGAGAAAACAAGTGGAGTACTAAGATCACATTTTAAATTACACACACCCTTTTCTTTAAAATAAATAAATAATAATAATAGAAAAACATTTTAAGTGATATAAGGTGGAAGAGAAAGAAGCAATGATATTGCTTAAAAGAATCAATGACAAAATTTCCAGTACAAAGTATTATAGAATTGTCAAAGCTATGCCTCATGCAAAAGCAGAACTAAGGAATGAAAAGAGCCTTCAATACATGATTCTACATTTTATTAGTGTGGCAACAAAAAATGCGCATTGAAAATAATAAAATCAAACACCGAAACTATGAATTCCTACTTGGAACAAGTCTATAATGCTGGATAAAAGTAGCATTATTATAAATGAATAAAATAGTTCAGTAGTCAACCACAATCAATAAAATCTATCACTTGATTTCCACATTATTAATAACCCAAGAATCAGCATCAAGCACATCCTTAAAGTTAGAAATAAGATTCTTCCTTTTCATAATGAAAAGGCTGAGATATAAAGAAATCACAGAAACCAACATGAATTCTAAATAATAGCAAATTGAGCAACAGAAACAGGCATCAGTAGCAATTCCAAACCTGAGTTCTACTTGGAAGAATATCCCTGGGCAGTCCCGAAGATTGTTTAGAAGTGTTTTTGCAGTGTCTACACTGTTACATTCAACAAACCAAGAGGAGTCCATTGGCATACTCGCCCTTCTCAATCTTATAACGGATCCTACATTTTCAATGGCAAGATTACAAACAGTCAATAGCTCATCATCTGTGAGAAGCCAGGGCTCTGAGTTTGGGATATTAATCCAGATAGTGCTTGTAGGTAAACGTTCTGCTTCTCTTGTTGATGCTACTTGAAGATTTCCAGCAGTGCGACCATCCGAATAAGCCGGATTTGTAATATTGTATTTGGTACGCAACTGCAAGAGCCTAAAAGATAAGCGTGAAATCCTTGCCATGTAAATGTCCGATGGATAATCTGGCCCTCCTTGAGTTTGAGGTGATTCAATTATATTGCCAGCAGAATTGCTGTTTCCTGAATCAGCAAAGATGGTAGAAACAGGTCTAGCACTTTCAGGATGCATTGTGCCATGAGCTGGACCAACATTTGGCAACATAAGAGCGTTACCATTTTCACCACGACATCTTCTCAAATGAGAAATGACAATTACAGCTTCTTCAGGTGCGTCAAATTCAATAAGAAATGCATTTTCGCTGTTAAGATCAACAGCCATGCGAGGCCCTTTATTAATTACCTTTCTAGTTTCATTCATTATTTCATCTTTCACCCATTGATTCGAAACACGACCAACATAAACATGACAACTTGAACCAACAACTATTCCATTTATAGACCCCCTTGTTCCTAATCCCACATCCAAGAACTTTACACGGACACGAGCACCCCAAGGTGAATGTGCTCTGATAGCTTCCCTGGCCTTTACTGCATCCATAATGTGCCTATACTCAATTACTGCAAATCCTTTGGATGAGAAAAAAAGAAACTGTTCAATGGGGCCGAATTTCTCAAATTGAGACCTTACAAGCCCTTCAGTTACATCAGGACCAAAACAACCCAACCAAAGCTGTTTAGAGGCTGCAAAAACATCCAATGCTGCAGGGTCACCATCAGAGTACCAAACAACCTGATTGTTTGAAGGATGTGGCAGAGGCAATCGATGCTTGGGAGAACTGAATGAACAGTTCACACGTTCATTGGAGGGCCCCAAGGATGGTACAAAGAGGGTCATGCTTGAAGCTTGGTTCTTCTCACATTGGACAACTCTAAGTGAATTCCTTGAGTCCACAGGAGTTCTTGTGATGGGTGATTGACTTGCTTGGTTTGACAACTCCCTTGGTACAGAGGAACTAGTAGTTGATGAATCCACAAGCCCTCCAAAATCAACATCAATGGATATTGAGTCACCATTATCGAGGTTGGAACTTGCAGTTGAATGGTATGAGCTGCTTCTTTTCAAATATTTGCCAGAAAACCTGTCAATCACATTCTCTGGACAAGATTTATCGTAAACTGTTGAAGAACAATCTCTTCCAGTAACTTCAGATGAAGTTCCTTGTTGACTAGCTTCCCTAGGAACTATATATTGATTTGCATACTTGGATTGGACGGGCACTGTACCATCACCATCTATATGATTATCTTCTCCTTTAACTTGTTCTATAAAGGATTCAATTATTTCCTCCATAGCAGAGGTAACATCTGAAATAACTTGAGGCAATGCTGACTTACAAAACCTCCTATATTTGGAGAAAATCCAACTTTTCAGAGATTGATCTCTGCTAAGAGCCTGGATAAGTGAAGTGCACATCAAAAAGGATCAGACAGAAACAACAGGTTGAATAGACAAGACAATAAAAGAAAAAAGAGGCTCAAGTCATACAGACAACCTGCTAATAAGGAAAACAGGAAAAGGAAAAAAAAAAAAAAAATTGAGTTGAAAGAAGCATGCTTCTGTTGGTAATATTGTGGTGAGTTAACAGGACTAGATTAAGTTTTCGGGAAAGTTAAAACATGAAATCCAAAACATGAAAAAATATCGAATTGCCTTCATCTATGGAAGTCAATCAGATAAAGTAGAAATTCAGAACTCCACATACTTCATAAAACCTTTTCCTCTAGAACTTAGACTGGCATGTAGAAATAAATGTACTTGATGGAGAGAATTTTTGACATTAAAAACACATCTTATTTTCAAACATATATGTTTACATAAATTTTAGGACAGAAATTATGAGGAAATAATACAAAAGCTGATTTAATATTTTTGCTTAGACAAACAGGGTCCTAGGAAAAATATCCTCTAGCAGGAAATTGTCCCTGTTTCTAAATATATCTCCCACTTCAAAGCGTATTGAGAGAAGAAATAAAACCTCACACCAATACAAATAACCAAAAACTTTTGGCTGCAAAAGTTGTACTTTCAGAGGATTTGGACTTATACGCTAAGCTAATTCTGCAGATTAAAATGGATCTATCACAAACACCAGTAGTAACCTATCAGAGAAACAATAGAACTAGGAAGATGATGAGAGACATCTAAAATGGTAATATTACGAGCATTCAGGAGTTCCATCCCAGATTTGAAGGGACAGACTCTTCCCTCCACAAGTTATCATTCAACCAGCCTGCCACCATTGAAAGCATTAATAATAGTTCCTTCCAATTACCTGAAGTTGGAAATTTAAGGTGATTATGGTGATAAGGGGGCCAGAAGTAACATAGTTTAATTAGCCAACGTAAATATCTTTCTGAAAAACTGCAACACACATCAAAACCATCATCAGATTCTATATGTTGTGTGTTTAATCCTCTTTCCTCTCTCTTTAGCATCCACACCAAATGTACAGAAACAGAAAACAATTCTTTCAACTAAGGATCAAATGAAAGCCTCTATGAAGGCCATGGGCATGACCAAAGGAAAAACTGATGCATACATGTAGAAAATTAGCACTTTGCTGGTAGCCCTGGTACCATGAGATACCCGAATTCATCCAGAGACAAGAGGCACCAAACTATTGAGATTAAAAGTAACCTTAGAGTATTACCAGTCCTAATAAGCAGTTCCTAGGAGCCAAAGATGCATCTCCTGAAACATGGTTGTTTTCTGAAGCAAGCTTCTCATTGGTAACATCCTTTCCTCTACAACTTGTTCCAAAAGAACCTCCAGGTGATCTATTTCCCTCGCTTTGATGAATAAAATGATAAGCAACAACATCAACAAACTTGTTTTTCAATTGTTTAAGAAAATAATATCCATTGCAATGAGGAGTTGGCTCTGCTGCAGCTTTGTCAAAGAGTTCAAAGCAGGTTGAAAGTGAATATTTAGGGCAACTAAAGAAAATCCTCAGGAAAGTTGCAGCACGAGTTTTTGATAATTTCAATAATGGTGAATCACCTTTATTCAAAAACTTCTGCTTGAATTCTGTATTGAATTCCTTAGCATTTTGAATTTTAAGAATTTCCTCATCAACAATCTGAAAAATATCCTTGCCCTCAAAAGAAGAAATCAGAAAGTTGAAGACATTAAGAAAAACAGCAGAGCAAATGCCTTGAATAATAGATGAAGTTGGTGCTTTCTTAGAAGCAGCCAGAGAGATATCGACAAGGCCAAAAATGCAAGCTTCAGCAGTTTCAAATGCAACACCGTCGAAGTCTTCCCCACTGCTTATGACCACCAAACTGCAATTATGCATGCTAATCACAACCTTTATTGCAGCTTCAAGAGCCGTAGGACAAAATGCTGCATATCTTGGAATCAGATCGGCTAGCACACGTTGGGTGCTCAAAGAATCTGAACATCAATCATAATAATCAGTTGGATTACACTGCAGATATTATCCTGTGCATACTTACAAGTTTACATAAACGAATAACTTCACTACTGAACATCTCTACATACTCTCTTGCATGCTGTTATCATAAAAACTTGAGAAAGGCATTAGCAGTGCCTGTTAACGTGACACATCATGGAAAGAAAAAGAGCTATCTGCAACACAAACTCAACATCATTTGAAAATAACTGTTTGATAGCCAATAAGCATAACCAGTACAAATTATATCCACTGAGCTCCCATTCTGAAAGAAATATGAGCCATGGATCTTGTCCCAAGTGACAAGTATTTAAAAGCAGCCGAATGAAAGAATCCTTCATGCCTCAGGACCCCAATATGCATGAACTAGATGGAAAATAGAACACCAAGCTTTCTACAAAAAAAAATGATCTCAAGCTTAACCCAAATCAGATGCCACACATCTATCTTAAATTCCATGTCCGTTAAAGGAAAATATGCCAATACCATATTCAATAACCTGTCCCCATGCACCAAAAATGAAAACTTGACATGGTTGCTCTGGCATGGCCTTCAGTTACATAAAAGCAGTATTTCAAAAGAAAAATACCTCAGAAAGATATTGAATCTACAGTCATTTTCATTTCCACATCCTAAAACCCACAGGGAAGTATTCTTTCTGGTGTGAGGTGTGTGTACTATTACTTCTAGATATCATTTAATTCCTTCCAAAGTAAAATAATTCGTAGGTCAATAGAATTGTATAAAAATTAGAAAACTTTCCACCAAAGTCCATAGACAACCACAAATCATTCATGAACAATTCATCTTCAGCTTGTTATTTAACAGCCATATAAGTTAAATATGGTTTTAGAGGAAGGCAATAAATCAAAGCCCTTTCTCCTAACTAATCCAAAAACAAATACATTTTTACCACAGACACATTCATGAGCAGCAAGGCATATTTCATTAAACTCTTTATAATGCATATGTATGTAACTGATGACCTAAGACATTGTTATTATAGCTGTTGAGGATAGCATTATACACGAAACTTTTGGAACAAAATATAATATACCAAATCACCAAAGAAGGGCAAGCTTCCTCCAGTCCCTTTACTTCACACCTTGCTGCCTGCTGTCAATCCCAGCACACTCAGCCAAAAATTGGATTAGAGTATCCTTCTCTGATCACCATAACCAAATTCCTTTGTCTCTTTTCCACTTCCAACTTTACTAAACCACAGAAGGCCGAGAAAGACAATTTTAAGGCGAAAAAAATAGTTCTTACACTTCTCATTACAATGTTAAGCTTGAGCAGATTTGTGCTTTGTGTGTTCAACCTTACAGAGAATTCGATACTCTATATCAATATAATCCTATCATATTGTCCAACTAAAGGATTTGTGAGCAAACATGTTCTAAGCATAAAATAGCAACATTAATTTCATAAGAAATGAAAAATTGAATTCCAATATCTTTTATTTATTGAATTCAACTTCTCATCAACTAAAATATTCGAAGGCAACCAATGTGAAGCAGAAACGAAATGAAATTTTAGCGATCACAAACAGTATTTCACATGACAATAGAGTAGACAGGTAAACAATTCTGCCCCAAGCTGGTAGAATAAAAAAACATACTAACCTCTGGACGCAGTGATGAGACAGAGATAAGCCTGTTCAAGCTCCAGCGTGGAACACGAGTCCTCTTCTTGAGCGATGCAACTTTTAATTTTCTTGACGCTATTGAACACTTTCCGAATCTCTTCAAGGTTGCTTTGCCGCCTGATAATTTCTTCCTGCGTTAGCGGCTGTGCTGGCGGTGGCTGTTGCGGAGGCGGTGTAGGTGGTGGTGGGGATGGGGACGGCGACTGTCGTAACTGTTCGTATAGCTTACGCTTCTTCAGCGGCTGCTCCGCCATAGCCATTGTAGTGCCCGAAATCGTCACTCGGGGAATTAGGAGTTTGGGAGAACTGCCAACAAGCCAAGACAGCACAAATTTCCGGAAGTAATTAGAATTAGAATGACAAGAAAGGTAATTTGGCATAAATAGTCACCAAACTATGTCCATTTGGTGACATTGGTCTCCGAACTAATTTTTTAGTGATATTGGTCCCTGAATTATGTAACATTGTCTGATATTGGTCCTTTCATTAAAATTTTTTTTGTTATTTTACCGTTAATTTTTTTAAAAAAATTTACCTAAAGAAATTTTAATCATTTCATAATATCATTATACAAAAAAAAAAGGCTAACATATATGTATATATATATGGTAAAGAAAATGAGAAAAATGACTATATATATATATATATATATATATATTTGTATCAATAATATATTTTTCCGGAAGTAATTAGAATTAGAATGACAAGAAAGGTAATTTGGCATAAATAGTCACCAAACTATGTCCATTTGGTGACATTGGTCTCCGAACTAATTTTTTAGTGATATTGGTCCCTGAATTATGTAACATTGTCTGATATTGGTCCTTTCATTAAAATTTTTTTTGTTATTTTACCGTTAATTTTTTTAAAAAAATTTACCTAAAGAAATTTTAATCATTTCATAATATCATTATACAAAAAAAAAAGGCTAACATATATGTATATATATATGGTAAAGAAAATGAGAAAAATGACTATATATATATATATATATTTGTATCAATAATATATTTTTCTTTTGTATAATGTTATTGTGAAATGATTAAAATGCCCTTGGACAATTTTTTTTTTTTTTTTTGAAATTAACAATAAAATAACAAAATTTTTTAATGGAAAGACTAATCATACACAATTTAATATAATTTAGGGACCAATATCACAAAAAAATTAATTTAGGGACTAATGTCACCAAATGACCATAATTTGAGGACTATTTATGCCAATTTGCCTGACAAGAAAAGGGGTTTTATATCAAAGAACACTCGCCAGCAGTCCTCTCGCAATCTTGTGTCCCCTTTTCTCACAATTTTTTCCTTTCAGACTTTTTGGTCATTTCCATGCGGTAAATTAGCATTTTTTTTTTCCACCTGGAAATGGAAGGTAAATTGGCATTTTTCCTCCTTATTTGGGCAAATTGGCATAAATAGTCCCCAAACTATGACCATTTGGTGATATTAGTCCCTAAATTAATTTTTTTTGACATTAATCCCTGAATTATGTTAAATTGTGTGGGATTGGTCCTTTTGTTAAAAAATTTTGTTATTTTACAGTTAATTTTTTTTAAAAAAAAAAATTGTCCAAGGGCATTTTAGTCATTCACAATAACATTATACAAAAGAAAAATATATTATTGATACAAATACATATACATATAATTATTTTTCTCATTTTTTTCGTCATACATATGTACATATATATTGGCTTTTTTGTTGTTTTTCTTTTTTTATATATAATGTTATTATGAAATGACTAAAATTTCCTTGAGTATTTTTTTTTGAAATTAACAGTAAAATAACAAAAATTTTAACGGAGGGACTAATCACACACTATTTAACATAATTTAGGGACCAATGTCACAAAAAAAATTAATTTAGGGACCAATATCACAAAATTACCATATTTGGGGACTATTTATGCCAATTTTCCCCTTATTTGTAAGGGTTTATTTTATGAAAAAAATTTAAATTTCATGTCATTATTTTATTTTTTTAAATTATATTTTATATATGTCAAAAAGTCGTAGCTCAATTGCTAGCTGTATTTAACTTGACTTTCTTATCAATTTTTTTTTTTTTTTAAAATAATTCAACTATTTTGATTTTACATGCATTATAGATTATATGATTGCAAGAGTTATTATATTCAAAATATGGATAATTGGTCATTTTAGTCCCAAACTATTTTTTTTTTGACCATTTTAGTCCTTTTTTTTTTTTTTTAATTTTTTTATTCTCAAACAAAAATTATTTAGCCACATTAGTCCTTTTAAATAAGTAACCTATCAATTTGATATGCAGAGTACCAACGGTCAATGGTAGAAATGGAATTTCATAATTAAATAAGATATTAATTATATTAATTTTTTTTCCTTTGCTTTACACTGGAAAGCCCTTTTTCTTCTCGGCAGCTTAGGGCACAAAACACATCACTCTTTATCACTGCGTATTTTTTTACGCTGCTTTTTTCTCTTCTTCTATTGGAATCGATTTAAATTGGGACCAGTTTCTATCCTTTTAATTCAACAAGTTGAACTTTCTGTCCTTTTTTTTTTTTTAAAAAAACAATTGCTTAATTTCTCTTTCTCTCTCTCTCTCTCTATTTGTTTTTATCATTTTAAAGTATAAACATGTATAGTGGGAGGAAGAGAAGATTGCAAAAATGCAGTGATGAAAATTCGATGATGAACTCCCAAGTGTTTGAAGAGCAATTCCAATAAGATGAATATGGTTCTTTAGCTATTTTTAGTTGACTTTTGAAATTTCTTCTTTGTTGTTGACTTGTAAGACAATTGTTTTAATTATATGTTTCTTATTTGTATAAACCATCCATATAAATATATATATATATATATATATGTTATTCCCCTGCAACTCCCTCATCTTTTCTTTTTTGGAAGACAATATTTTTGTATATTTTACCCTTCAAAATATAAATGAGATATTATATTGATAAAATGATATTTGTTGTTTTTGGAATAATTAGGTGTTTCTGACATTATTAGTCCTCTGTCATATGATAAGGAGTTATGAACTATATTTTGTATATTCATTGTCAACTAGCAATCTTGTTGATAAAATTTATTTTTATGATTAGGTTGATATGGGAATCAATATCAGAGGAGAGAAGGGAGTGCTTCATCTGTATTGATTCCCTTTGGTTTAATACATATTTGAGTAAAGGGAGAAAAATGGTTCTAGGATGGAAAGAGAAAAAATGCATATTTGGCAAAGAATATGTACTAATCCCTATGGTAGCTTGGTAAGTCCTCTATATATATATGTTCAACTATAACTTATACCTTATAAATAATTTATTTTTCCTCCTTGAGGACCTTAAATTATTGACTATTAACTCCCCCCCTGTTATTATTAATGAGGTCTCGTTGGTGTTTGTTGATATTATGTGGCTTCAAGGATGCCTAAGATAGTAGGCAACCTTGCATGATATTGCTGAAATCAATGGAGTCTACAAATCAAATTATCATACCTGAAATTAGAAAGTAAGCACTTACAATGAATTAGTTTAATCATGTAAATTTCAATATATTAATTTCTCATGATTTTATTTATTGTCTTATATACATAAAAAGATTTGTTATGGACATTCATAATCAATGTGGAAGGAGCATGGACAGTTCAACCGTCAATTGCTGAAAACTATTGATTCCTAAGGTAAGATCATATATGGTTTATGAATATAATATGTATAATCTAAATTTCTTATGAGCATGCTTTCTTATTGTCTATACTAAATAAATGTTTATACTTCATTTGTTTGTAATATAGGTTCCTTAACAAATGGGTGGAACCGAGGGTGGGTATTATGCTTTATTGTATGCTAACTTGTTCCTATTGAATGCTCCACAAAAGTTTAATTTGCCATTAAATTTTGTAAGTTGATTTTTTGTCCAAATGATTTAATATAAATATATATGGTTATACTTGTCACAAAGCTTGCGTCTTTTTTTTTTTTTTTTTGAAATTGCAGATAAATGAGAAGTGGTTTAGTTTAAAGGATTTTAATGCCTTTAAAGATGAAATTTTGTCAAAAATCAAAGGAAAAGCCCCAACTTTACTTGAAGATATGGATACAAACTTAACTTTTGTCGGAGTAGATGGTTTAGATGAGCAAAAATTGGAAAATGATGTAGTTGTAACAGAGGAAAAGGAATATGAAAGTAGTGAGGAGTCACATGAAGTGGATTTCTTAGATTCTGATTATGAAATTGAGGGTAATAATGAAGATTACAAAATTATTGAGCAAGTGGTTCATGAGAGTTTAGAAGATTTTGAAGTTAATGTGAGTAGGTAAGTAAGTGCAAAGGAGTAGAGGCTTAATAGTGTTGAGCAATCCACTAAACAATCTACAATTGTTGTTAATCAACCGGAAGGCCAAGACCATACTTTCAATGCCATCGTGGAACATGTTGAGGCCAAGTGTGAACAAACAAATAAAAAAAAAAAAAAAAAAAAGGGCTATACAACTCCTTTTTTATGGCAGTTTGCTTCTCAAAGTGGTTTTCATGTTGAAGGGGAAAAGGATGAAAAAATTGTAGAAGACAGTGAGGATTCTCAAGATAGTGAAAGACAATACTTTAATTAGGGCAATGGAGGGTCAGATGAGGAAGTTGAAAAACAAATTTCTCTTCCTAGGTATAGTACTGGACAGGAAGTTTATGATCCTCAATTTGTTGTTGGCATGGTTTTCAATGCAAAGGATGATGTTAAAGCTGTAGTGATTAAGCATGGAATAAAATGGGGTAGGAAGATTGTTTTCATCAAGAATGATTTGCAAAGAGTTAGGGCAGTTTGCAAGACCAAAGGGTGTACATGGACACTTACGCCACAAAAGTTGAAAATACTTCAACTTTTCAAATAAAAACATTACAATCTAAGCACTCGTGTTGAAGAATATTGCGCAACGACATGACTATTGCTAAAATAATTGCAATGAAGTATCTTGATGATTTTAAAAGTGATCAAGGAGTTAATGCCTTGGAGTTTCAAGACAAAGTTCATAAAGAAATGATCATCAATATGTCAATGGCTAAGGTTTACAAAGTAAGGAAGGAGGCAAAAAAAAATTAATAGAGGGCAATTATCGAGATCAATACAAATTGCTATGGGATTATTGTGCTGAGATAAGGAGATCTAATCCAGGAACAACAATTTACTTGGATGCTCCAGAAGACAAAGATACAGGAATAAAAACATTTAGAAGACTTTATATTTGCTTGGAGGCTCTTAGATCAGGTTTTTTATTAGGTTGTAGGAAATTTGTGGGTTTAGATGTGACTTTTCTCAAAAGTCCACATTCGGGAGTTCTCTTGACTGCAGTTGAAATAGACGCAAATAATGGCATCTATCCAATTGCTTATCACTAGTAGAAGGTGAAAATAAGTCATCATGGAGGTGGTTTCTTGAAGGTTTAATAGAGGATTTGCATATGTATAAAGCAGATGATGGTGTATTATGTCTGATAGACAAAAGGTAATATTTTCTATTTTCTATTTTACATTGTTCTCGTGTAGATGCACTTCAATTAATTACTAACTACAACGTGTGATTTTGTAGGCCCTTGTACTTGCAATTTCATAGCTACTACCTAGAGTTGAGTAAAGACATTGTGTTAGACACATTCACAGCAATTTTAGGCAGAAGCATCCAAGGGAAAAATTGAAAGAAATGCCCTGGAAATGTGCCAAAGCAACCTACCTGAACAAATTTGAGGAAGAACTTACAAGGAAGAAAGATTTTGATGAATCTACACACACATGGTTGATCAAGAACACAATTGCCAAGTATTGGACAAGATCAAAGTTCAAGGGTATTGTGAAGTGTGATGTTCTCTTAAATAACCACTGTGAGACTTTCAACAAAAAGATATTGCATGCTAGAAAAAAGCCAATTCTTGGCCTACTGAAGAGAATAAAGGTATATTTGATGTTAAGATGCCAATCTAGGAGAGCTTGGTGCCAAAGACAAGAAGGAAGATTATGTCCTAGAATCTTGAAGATAATAGAGAAATTAAAAGAAAAATCAGCCCATTGTTATCCATATTATGCTGGGGGGAGCAAATTTCAAGTTAGGGATAGCAGTGGTGAACAGTTTGCCATTGATATTGAGGTTAGGAGTTGCAGTTGCAAGAAATGGGACATAAGTGGGATACCTTGCGAGCATGGGAGGGTTGCCTTGGGGATGGAATGAAAAAACCCTGAGGATTATGTAGATCATGCCTGCACTATTGAGGCATATAAAAGGGCTTATGAGCCCAAGCAAATGGGCCAAATAATTGGCCTGTGACTGGCATTCCACCAATTAATCCTTCACCAAAGTTAAGACTCCCAGGTAGGCCTAAAATGAAAAGAAAGCTGGAAGAAGGAGAAAAGGCAGTGAAGAGTGGTGCCAAAGGTATTCAAGAGTTATCTAAGAAAGGGGTGACAATAATGCACTACAACCTTTGTAAATCAAAAGAGCATAATCTCAGAAGATGCCCGAAAAAGGACAAGAACCAAAATCATAGCCCACAAATAAAGAAGATTGAAAGAAATATGAATAAATGTGGTGTTTGTGGTCTGTATGTTTATAACAAGAGGTCTTGCAAGGCAAAGGTCACTGAAGGACAAGTAACAACGTCTTAATAGTCAACATTAACTCAGTAAAGCCAGGTAATTTCATTACAATTTAATTAACCTTATATATGTGTGTGTGTTTATCAAAGTATATTAATTAATGGGTTTTCTCAATTTGAGGTATCTAACAAAAAATCAAGGGCTTTGGAATAGTTGTGTTGTAGAAAAGACAAATTTAGGACATGCTTTTTTTTTTTTTTTTAGTTTACTAGATCTTTCATATGTTATGCTTTAATTTTATGCCTTGATGAATATAAAGAATATATTTGGCAATAGTGTTGAAGTACTGCTAGTGTACTAGTGTAACTTTGCATATGTGTGATCATATTTCTTGTACATTTCTCAGTACATTTACTATTGCAACTAAGGTAACTAATGTAATTGATAAATTCCTTACCTATTACATAAAATCTAAATCTATTTAAGAATCATTTTTTGTTTGCCTACTCCTTGAAAGATTCCAATTCTGGATTTCTTTTGTCTTTGCCTAAAATTTAACTAAATCTGTGGACTTCTTTTTGTTTTTTTTTTTTTTTTTTTTTAGTTGTGACCACTATCTCATATCTCTGGTAATATATTCAATGCAGTACTTTTGCACTTGCCTCCTAACTCACCATAAGCTAAGATGTTTGAGGATTTTGTCGCGGTGCCAATGGAACCCATACTTCTCCACCACCTTAGGGTAATCCAAGAATAAAAAAATTGTAAATTTTTGTAATTGTATAACTATATATTTATATATATATATATATATATATATATATATATATATATTTTTTCAAATATATTTGTTTTTTTTTTTTTTTTGTTCTTTTCAATCATTTTCAGCTATAGGAGCTTCCACTACAAAGGGATCAAATACTACAGACGATAAGAGTGATGGAGGGAAAACAAAGTCGAGAATTGAAGTTTTTTCCTAGATTCTTAGTTGTTTTGCTAGTTTAAGTCATGATTAGCTAGTTTAATTTAGATGTTTGATTATATTTATATATATATATATATATATGTATATATATACATTCGATTTTTTGTTTAACTCACTATTATTTGATTCTTCAAATTATAATTCCATTAAAAAAAATTAAGATTATACTTATTATTCTCTTTTCAATATTTATCTTTCAAGAATTTTTAATTTATATTATTTATAAAAGTAAATTTTGTATATAAAATGACAAGTTTATTCTTTATATTAAATAAAGAAATGAATCTTTATTTTTTTATAACAGGTAAAAAAAAAATAATGTGGCTAAATAACTTTTTTTAAGGATAAAAAATTCAAAAAAGGACAAAAATGGTCAAAAGAAAATAGTTTGAAGGCTAAAATGGTCAAAAGAAAATAATTTGGGGACTAAAATGGCCAACAATCCTTTTATATATAAAATGACAAGTTTACCCTTTATATTAAATAAAGTTATAAATTTTTATTTATTCATTTTACCTGTTATTACAGGTAAAAGGACTAATGTGGCTAAAGAATTTTTGTTTGAGGATGGAAAAAAAGGGAAAAAAAAGAGTAAAAGGACTAAAATGGCCAACTATCCTTCAAAATATTTTTAAAAAATTACTCATGTAATGAATACATAATCAAATTATTTGAATTTTTTTTTAAAAAAATATATATATATTGGTCAAAAGAGTCAAATTAAGTAATTATGAAAAATTATAAAATTTAGTATCTTAAAAATAAAAAGAAAAATTCTCTATTTTAGTCCTATAACTATTTTTATTTTTCGAACATGCCTAAAATTCTCTATTTTGGCCATTTTAGGGTTTTCGGGACAAAAATGGCCAATTATCCTTCAAAATATTTTTGAAAAATTACTCATGTGATAAATACATAATCAAATTATTTGAATTATTATTTAAAAAAAAAAAAACATTGGTCAAAAAGTCAAATTAAGTAATTATAAATAATTATAAAAATTTAGTATCTTAAAAATAAAAAGAAAAATTCTCTATTTTAGTCTTATTACTATTTTCGTTTCTCAAACATGCCTAAATCTTAAAAAGACTAAAAATTTAGTCTTATAACTATTTTCATTTTCCGAACTTGGTCCTAAATCTCAAAAAATTGAGAATTTAGTCCTATAAATATTTTCATTTTTGTAACTTGGTCATTCCGACCAAATTTATGGAATTTTTCAGTCGTTTAAGTCATGTGAAAAGCACATACATAATTTTATAAGGACATTTTATGGCAAGAAATACAATATTGTATTTTTCTTATGTACTTTTCACGTGACTTAAACGACAAAAAAAATCTCACAAATTTGGTTGAAAGGACCAACTTACGAAAACAAAAATAGTGATAAGATTAAATTCTTAATTTTTAAAGATTTAGGATCAAGTTCTAAAAATAAAAATAATTATAGGACTAAATTTTTGGGGGGAAAAAAGTTATAAAACCAATGCTAAGAAATTTTTAAATAAAATATATAATTTAATTTGAGAACATAAATTAATTATGGTTCTAAGATTTTTGTATTTATTTTAAACATTTTAGAAACCGTACCTTTCCATCTATTGACTTTAGGTTCTTCACTCAATTTACCTATTGGTCAATTAACTGTAAAACATTAGCATTATCTATTTAATTCATAAATTATTTTTATTTAATTTATTTAATACTAATTCTTCATTTTTTTTTATTAATTTAATTCTTGATATATGTATTAGTGTTTTTAATTTTGATATTTTATATGTTTTATAACCATTTATCCAATAAAAATATTTTTTAATGAAAAAATTGAAGGATACAAAGGCAAATTCTAAAATTTTCCCCTTTTCTATTTCCATTAAGTGAAAACTGATTTTTTCTTGCTCCGTTTTGTTGTTGGTTTTAATGGTTTTATGTAAGTTTATTTTTCCCCCAAAAAAAAAAAAATTACAAAAATTTATTTAGAAATTCATTAAAAAAAAATAATAATATTAGAACATTAATAAATAGTTTAGATATAAAATTAGTGAAAAATAAAGAATTGGGACTAAATAAATTGAACAAAAATAGTTTAAAAATAAATAGGTTAATTAAAAAAAAAAAGAGGATCTAACATATCAAAAATCTTAAAATTAAGGACTAAAATATCTATTTATTTTTAAAATATTTAAATTTCATACTTCCTTTATATATATATATATATATATATATATTTAATGTAACGGTCAATTAAAAGTTAAATCTTTGACAAAAAGTAATTATTCTAATAAAAACAGTTTCACCTATGAGTATTAAAGTCAAAAAAAGGCCCTATAATTAAAAAAAAAAGATACAAACAAACAAACAATAACGACAACAGTTAAATCTTTTCTTTTTAAAACATAAAATTCGATGATTAGAGAGAATGGCACTAGTGGTTCTCTCAAGGAGACACTGGTATGCCTCCAGCAACGAGGAAAGACACACCTCCTCCCTGTGATCATCTGGTAGCCAAGAGAATCAGAAGACCATCTAAACACTCGCGGTTTGATAATCCTCCACCTTCTACGGAGGCATTATCCAGTCCCTCACTTCTTGATAGTCCTCCGATGGTTTCACCATTTTTGCAGCCACCAATTTCAACACTGCTTCATCAAACTCATGCTCCAGCACCCCCTGATCAACCTTCAAATCCTCCTTCATCTCATGTCGAACCTGTTAAACCACCCATTTACTATGGGGATAGTGATGAGGAGATAGTGAGTACTCCAACCCCTTATATGTCTATGACACTAGAATTGATATTCCCGCTGATCTACCACAGTTACAGCTCCAACCTGAGGAATGTAAGTTACTGTGGAAACCTTGGAAGAAGGCTTTGATCCTTAAACTACTTGGCGTAATATCTCCTTCAAATTGCTTCAACAACGACTTTAAGACCTATGGAGTTATACATGGGGATTTGACCTGGTAGATTTAGAGGGTGGATTTTTCTTAATCCGTTTCTATGACAAAGAAAACTACTTATATGTGCTTAATAATGGCCCTTGGATTTTGTCCGACCATTATCTTACGATTACTCCATGGTTTCCTAACTTCCAACCCATTTTAAAATCACTCGAATCCTAGTTTGGGTTCATTTTTCGGTGCTACCTGTTGAATTCTTCTCTGCTGAAGTTCTACTAAGATTGGGCAACTTACTAGGCAAGGCTGCACGAGTTGACACTACCACCATTAATGCTAAACGTGGACGCTTTGCTCGTGTTGGAATTGAAATTGATTGTCTCAGCCACTAACACCTTGGATCTTCATTATGGGCATCAAAGTAGCAGTGGTTTATAAAGGATTGCATCAAATATGTTTTTCTTGTGGTCTCTATGGTCACACTTCAAATTCTTGTCTCGAAACTATGCCTAATCCACAACTTGCCGCCTCTCAAGTGCCTTCTTCTCCCCATGCAGCGTCTCCTTCAGTAGAGCTGAACTCTTCAACCAGCAAGTACATGCTGTGGATGATGCTGGCGCCACCAAATCACCGTAATCCCCCCAACTGTTCCATGCGATCGGAGCATCTCCAGTCTGCACTATTTAGGAAAGCTCCCAATCAAGATCCTATAACTTCGCCTCCATCATCTAAACAACAGTCGCAATCTTCTCATTCCACTCCATCAGGATCTAGATTTGGCATCCTCTCAAATCTTGCAGATTCTCGGGAGGAAATAGTATGCACTGATGTGATTAAACATAAGGTTCTCTCCGTATCGATTCCACCACCAAGTAAGGAGCCTATCACTCAATCAGGCCCCCTTTCTCGCTCCATAGCTAATCACAGTTTTAAATTGCCCCCTCGGCAGGAAGGTAAGCAAGGTAAGTCTGTGTCCCTCAAATGCCTCCTTCCTTCTTCGTCTTCTCTTTCCATACCTTCTCAATCTATCACCACTCAATGCCTTCATTCCAGCCCTCCCAAATCATCTCGCTCAATTCTAGATTTAAATTCAAACTCTAACTAGCCGCCACTTTCTCCTCTTTTTCCAAACCCTATCTCTCTTCCTTCTGAAAGCAAACCCTAAATCATCTACCTATTCGCAAACACTTTCTACCCGTTCTAGTTCTACTCCTCACCCTCCTCCTTCCCCTTCTTCTATCCCAAATGATTTGAACCCTTCTCTTCCTAATGACCTTGTACTTTTTGATGTTAATGTGACCCTTGCTTCTTCCCTTTCTTCTAATCAGAAGAACAACCATAGTTAATCTCTTCCCCCTCATGTCTCTCATTGTTTGGAATTGTTGGGGAGCTGGCTCCCCGAACTCTACTCGTACTATTTTAGATTTAATCCACCTTCATCGAGCTTCCATTCTAGTAATTGCGGAACCTCGAGTTGCTAGTTTTAAAAGTGATTTCATATCTCATTTCTCATCTCTTAATAAATCTTGTTTTTCTGAGGCAAATAGTTTCTCTGGAGGCATTTGGATGTTTTGGAATGATTCTTTTGTTAATATTGACATTATTAATGTGCATGAACATTTTATAAATTGTTTTGACCTCACCGATACTAATGTTGTTTGTTTTCTTACTATAATTTATGCATCTCCTATTTGGACTTCTCGTTTACAACTTTGGCATTATCTCACTTCTGTGGGTGCTCAAATTTCACTACCATGGCTCTTAATTGGTGACTTCAACCAAGTTTTCTCGCCATTGGATAAAATGGGAGGACAACCTCCTCGCCATTCTCAATTATTGCAGGCTTCGATTTTCATTCATACATGTTCACTTATTGACTTGGGTTTTTTATGTTCACCGTTTACATGGCACAATAATAGATAGGGTTCTCAGCTTATCATGGAATAGATTGACCGTGCATGGATTAATGAATCATGGTGTACCCTTTTCCCTCAAGCACAACTCCACCACCTCACACGTCTATGCTCAAACCATCATCCACTTCTCCTCACACTACAAGAAAACAGCTTATCTGCGACGGCAATCAGCGACGGCAGGTGCCCTCGCTAATCAGCGAGGGCACAGCGACGGTTTACCGAAGGGACTGTGTTCGTTGACTACCCATCGCAAATCCCTAGCAAATTTGCGACCAAATCACGGCCCTCGCTGAACCCTCGCACATCAGCGAGGGCTTAGCGACGACAACTATTTTTTTTAATTTTAATTTTTTTATGTGGGGACCGTCGCTGAGCCCTCGCAAATCTGCGAGTACTCAGCTACGGCTTCCATTTTTAATTTTTTTTTAAATTTTTTGGGAAATATAATTGGCCGTCGCTGTGCGAGTGCTCAGCGACGGCTACCATTTTTAATTTTTTTTTAAAATTTATTTGTGGGAAATATAATAGGTCGTCGCTGAGCCCTCGCAAAACGGCGAGTGCTTAGTGACGGCTTCCATTTTTAATTTTTTTTTAATTTATTTGTAGGAAATATAATGGGCCGTCGCTGAGCCCTCGCAAAACTGCAAGTGCTAAGCGACGGTGACCGTTTTTAATTTTTTTGTGGAGAAATTAAAGGCGGTGGCGTTTTTTTTTAATAGTGGGCCGTCGCTGAGCCCTCGCAAATCACATACACATTGTCATAATTATTATATATATATCTCGATAATAATCTAAAAATTTTTCTTATTTCAAAAATATAAGTATGAAGTTTTATTAATGTAACATACAATGTATAT
>JAXGGT010000004.1:6050206-6060370 GCA_035583425.1 Marsdenia floribunda | reverse complement strand
TTTTTTTTTTTTTGGGGCTAAAAATTTCTTAGTTGATAACAATCTCATTTATAATTTTTTTTAAATAAATAAATAATTAAAAAAAAAAAAAAAACCCCTTATTTATGACCTCTGGATCATAAGTTCAAATCATGTTAAAGGTAAAAAAAAACTTCAAAATTTAAAAGGAGAAAAAAAAAATTAATAATTTGTGCATGATGAAGATATTCTCTGATATGATCATATATACATAATTATCTAAAATATATGCACGTTTCTGCATTGCAAATGTGTGGATGCCCTAATAGGTATATAACTATACTTTAGCCAACTTGACAGAAATTTTTAGGTGAACAGTATTAATGCCTGATTATACGTAGTTATTAGGGTTTTACTTTGCATGCTAATTAATTTGAATCTTTCTTTTTTTTTTTTTTTTTTCGAGGTGTTTAATTTGAATCATTAGATAACCACATTTATAATTAAGAATTTAATATTGCTATTATAAATTACATAACCATATATATACTTTCATATCAATTATTATGAGTTATAACTTATAAGTTATAGAATTTACTAACTTATTTATACTTTCAATTGAACGTGTACCTAACTTATTTGTACTCGATATAGTAATGGTACATTTGAATATAGATTTAGATTATTGGAGTGGGAGTTAGCGAAGAATGTGAGTAAAAATCAAATGTCAAGAATATCGATCTTTCCATATATTTTTTTGTGGTTGTTTCATTTTTTTATTTTTCTAATTATTTCAGTTTAAAATTTCACAAAAATTTATACATGAGAGTCTTAGTTGTCATTGTCAGGTGTTGAAATCTTTCGAGTTGTGAAGTTCATATGGGAAGAATAGTTTAAGTGTTACAAGATGGAGAAATTAAATACAATTTTTTAAACAAAAAAGGATATATTGACTAATAAACTTTTATTGAAAGAAAGATGTCTCAAAGGAGTTGATAAACAATTATAGAATAATATACATAATTCTATGCCTTATATATATATATATATATATATGGTTCTACGGCTTATTTTCACATATGAGACAAGTTATCAATTAAAGTGTTAATAATTGATCTAAAATAAGTATATTTATAATAGTATAATGACACGTTAGAGATATTCTCACAGTATTTAATATATAAATATTTTTTTTATAGTAAATCTTAAATTAATTATGAATATTTAATTGTGCACATTAGGTATGTGATAAAACATGTGGAAAAATAAAAATCGCTAAGTCAATTGGATTGCAAAACTTGTATGATTAATGTTTGCTTGAGGTAAAGCTCTGAAATATAAATTTTGTCATCTACCAATGATAGTGTGCTAGGAGAGATCACAGGGCAATAATTGAAGACAGATTACAAGTCAAGGTGAAGATTGTTAAAAAACTATTTGGATTGGAATTTTTTTTAAGTTTAGTCATTTTTTTCAAAAAGAGTTAAGTGGATTGCGAAAAACAAGAAGTAAGGTGGGGACAAGTTAAGAAGTTGTCTAGTAAGTAGGGACAAAAATAATATATTTTATTAGTGTAATGATGATATTATTATTAAATTGATATATATTTATATATATTTATATTTTTTTATTAAGTGTAATGATTTTTTTATTAATTTTTTGCCAAGGGGGTAGACAATGAATAGTGTTATATCAGGTGGTATTCAAATAAGTACACCTCATTTTTTTTTTTTTTTTTAGTTTGAGTGAAAAACTCAAAAAAAAAAAAACTCTAATTCAAATACACCCTTAAACATTGTTTTTAGATAATTACATTTATATTCTTACATGATTAAACATCAAAAGTTCTATAATATTTTTACTATAAATAGATTTGTATCTGTAGAAAATTGTCCTAATTGTGTGTGACGTGGTAGTATAAATGAGATAAATATAAGTGATCCAAGATAATATAAGTATGAGATAAATATTAAGAATACTTATTTGCAAATTTCTTAGTTCTTAGTTGTCAATTTGTTATTTTTATCGTAGATGGAGCTAGAGTTGATCAATTAGGTCAAATTACACGGCTTCATGTTATTTTTTCAATTTTCATTAATTATTTTGATTTAAACTTTGCAATAATAATAAGAAAAATTCTTCGATTTAGTCTCTTAACTATTTACGATTTTTCAGTTGGTATTAAAACTTTAATTTCATACAAATTGATTATTTATCTATTTTTCATTTTACAAATTAATTAGTCCTTCCGATCAAAATTGACCAATATTCTATCACTTTTTAGCATGTAATTTACATACCATTAAACTTAAAGGACCCTTTTGTCATTTCATGTTAGAAAGAAAAAATATATATATATAGAGAGAGAGAGAGAGAATAGAATAGAATTTATTAAATGCATAACCCGCCCTTTCTATGATTCAAATAGCCCATTAATTTTTTCTTTCCTTTAGTTAAGATTTGAAGTGGAAGGACCTAAAGTGACAAAAACACCCTTTCTTTAAATTTAATGAGTGTACCGATCATTTATTAAAAAGTGATCAAATATTAACTAATTTTGATTGAAATGACAAATTTATGAAAATAACATGAAAACTTTTATATAAATAAAGATTTTCTTTTAAATTTTATAAGTATATAAATAAAATAATTCATATATATATATAGTTTTGACAAAATGTATCTTGTATGATTTTTCAAAAATTTAAACAAACATTATTATTAGGAAAATTCTCTGGTTGAGTTTCTTAATTATTTATATTTTTTTAAGTTAGTTCTAAAACTTTAATTTCATACAAATTGATCCTTTATTTATTTTTAATTTCAGAAATTGGTCATTTCAATCAAATATTCAACCACTTTTTATTAGAATAATAAACTTTTACATTAAATATATATACACAGTCCAACAAGATAAGATTCCAATCTCACTTACCATGAGAACTATTAATAAAACCTAATTCATGTATTAGGGCATCTAATTAGTATGTCTAAAATTTCTTTATTGGAGCGTGAAAAAGGGGGGAAATATTATATTCATTTATATATATATATATATATAGATATAATATTAAACTTTAAAATAAATAAAATGCACTGTAAAAATGCATGTCGACTTCTTTTTATTCGAGCACCTGTATTGGGATGATTGCATAAATTTTAAACAATAATAATAAATAAATAAACAAGTAGTCACTGACCCTAATTTAGATGCATACATTTTGCCAATGCCTGAAACCCATTAGTTTGAAACAACAAGGTAAACGTTTCGTGAATATTATGTAAGATTATAAATTTTATATTTGTTATAAAAATTAGAATGAGATATTTTTTCGAATAAAAATATTTAAATTTTAAATAAAAATACAATTCAAATTGAAACAATAATTTAAAATACTGAATAGTCTAGTCAAAATAATAATAATAATAATAATAATTAATATGATTATGGTATTATATTAAATTTTTATTTTATTTTCAAATTTAAATTATTTTTTGAAGTATTGAGGTAGTCATAATATACCTTCTTTTATAAAATATTAAATTTATATATTTATTAAAAATTATAAATAATTATATATCATTTTTAGGTAATAATATAGAAACAGTCATGAGTTTTAAGAATTCAAAGTTTAAAGTATCTCAAAATCAAGCGAGTTAACAGTTGGTTTGTGAACTCACCTACAACTTTTTTTGAGATTTTTTCTTAAATTTTTTTTTAAGGATCTTTGAATTTATTGATTACGGAAATAAACAAAGTTTGAGACTTCTTTGTATATGAAATTTGTGGTGTGAAAAATGGATGGTTTTAGTGTCTAAAGTTTTAATTTTTATTATATAAATTGATCTTTAATTTTTTTTTTTTTTTTTTTTTTTTTATCTTTATTCTTTAATTTTATTTTTAGAGCACATAATTATTTCATTTAATTTTGTTAAAGTATTGTTAGAAATACGTGTAGAATACGTGATCTATTTTTTAATTATAAGTATAAATGTAATTTTAAAGTTTTTTTTCTCTTTTCAATTGTAAATATATTATTTTACCCAATTAATAGATACATATATATATATATATATATATACATATATTTGTAGTTAAATCTAAATTAAATGTTTAGAGTTGAAAAATAAGAAAAGTTTTAAAATTACCTTTTTACCCCTTATACAAGTGGATCACATGTTAGACTTACGTCATTTTTAATGGTACATTAACAAAATTAAATGAAAAGATTAATTAAGCTAAAAAGTTATGAAAAAGTATATATATATTAAAGATAAAAGTAAAGAGGAGAGATCAACCCATATAAAAATTAATACTTTAATAATAAAAATCATCAAGTTTTCTTTTTAATATAAAACTAAATATGAATGTATTAATCGAAATTGAATACATTTATGTTTTTAAGAATATACAATTTTTTTTTATTTTTTTTTTTTTTTTTTACTATATGTATATATGTATTCTTTTTTTAATGTTTATTTTAATTATCCTACATGATATGTTTTAAATTTAATCGATTATTCGTGTAATTTCTTTTCTTTTTCTTTTTAATTTGGAAGATTTTTATCTACATCTCTCCTCAAACTTCTATTTTTTGTGTTCCTATATATATACATATATATATACATATTCTCTTTTTTCTTTTTTTTTATAGAATAAAGAAACAATGATAACTTGTTCTTTTATTTTCGACAAATTGGCATAAATAATCCTCAAACTATAGTTATTTGGTGACATTGGTACCTAAATTAATTTTTTTGTGATATTGATCCCTAAATTATGTTAAGTTGTGTCAGATTAGTCCTTTTGTTAAAAAATTTTGTTATCTTACTTTTAATTTAAATAAATTGCTCATGGAAATTTTAGTCATTTCATAATAACATTATACAAAAAAAATTTTTTTAAAAAAAAAAAAAAAGTCAACATATATGTATATATGTATGGTAAAAAGAATGAGAGAAATAACAATATCTATATATATATATATATATATATATATATATATTTGTATCAATAATAAATTTTTCTTTTGTATAATGTTATTGTGAAATGACTAAAATGTCTTTAGACTTTTTTTTTTTTTTTTCTTTCGAAATTAAGTGTAGAATAGCAAAAAATTTTAACGAAAAGACCAATTACACATAATTGAATATAGTTCAAGGACCAATGTCACAAAAAAATTAATTCATAAACCAATATCACCAAATAACCATAGTTTAGGAATTATTTATGCCAATTTTCCTTTACTTTCTTTTAAGCTCAGAATTCAAAAAAAAAAAAATCGATTAGCCAAAAAAAAAAAAATTCAAAATTTTCGACAACTTGATGAAAACTTATGCAGACAAATTCAATCAAAAACAGTACTTATGCAACTTCATAACGACGACCATCAACTCAAAATATACATATATATATATATATATATGCATCCCAACAATTTTCTCTCTTACCGCCTAACGTGACATGGACTACTACTACTACTACCTCATTTTTTTTTCCTGCCAGCAAAAATATTTGTGCCTCCAATTGAATCAAACTTCTCCAGTTATAGGGAAAATTAGACACCCATATTTGCCCTTAATTCCAAGTTGAAAAAGTATGAAAATTTGTTTCCTTACATGCACGATCGGGAAAATGACAAAAATTGGTTCTGTTCTTTGTCTTGATCAATATATATGTATATTTTAACTTTTGTCAATGCATTTTTTTTTTTCTTTTGTTCCGACTTATACCGTTTTAAGTTTCCAAACAAACCCAAAAAAAAAAAAAAAAAAAAAAAAGTCAACTATTTGGTTTTGAAATTCAATATTCTAGAAACACTACCTCCATAAGTCAACTACTACGCACAGTACAGTGCAGTGACCGGCGAAGTAATTGAACGTCGACTTTTTTCATTTTTCCTCTTTTTTTATTTAGGGATAATAAGAAGTCAATCTTTTTTTTTTTTTTTTTTTTTCAAATTTAAGAAGTCAATCTTAAGATGCAAAAGAAAGAATTTCCTCAATAAATAAATATATATATATATATATATATGTAAAAGAAAGACTGGTTAAAATTTGCATTGATTTCGGCTGTATTTGAGTAACTATATTTTGTATGAGTTTGAGAAGAAAAAAGAAAGTGTTTGGATGGATTAATTAATAACTAGGACTGAAAATTTAAAAAGAAAAAAAAATTAATTATTTGCCTATATTTTTGTAATAATGAGTCCACATTTCATTAAAATAATATATTTATAGCACATTATTATTATTATTATTATTGGTAATTCTATATCCTTATCGATTAATTCGAAAGGAGATCTCAAGAAGAGTCATACTATTATACTATTACCCTATTTTCGTTTCTTAACTTAGTTTTGCAACTATTTAACTATCAAAAAAATAACCTGACATGATGATTACTCACCTCGTTCTTTAACCATGAAGTTAGGAGTTCAAATTCTGCCCATGAGAATGGAGCACATATCATGACCAACCATTTACCTCTCATGGAAAAACACTCGCAGCGAAAGAAATTAATCACTATTATCGATGGTAGATACCCTTAGCTAAACCCAAAAAACAATCAAAAAAATAAAAATAATAGTGTTGCAGCTGTTCTAGACTTGGCCTGATGATGGATATACTATTTTGAGTTTTCAAAGGACATTAAATTATTAAAATCTTGTGAAAAGGTTTGATTTCAATAGTTTTTTGAAGTCTAACCATAGCTTCGCTCTAGCTGATGAAAAAATAAAACAAGAAGTCCACCGTAGTTGTATTTTAAAACTAGGCTTATATTTTGCCCTACAATATTGAAGTCAAAAGCAGACAGGTAAAGACTTTCAATCTTAACATTCTCTCTTACAAATCCCTTTTAAATTAGCCTATAAGGATAAACTATAAAGCAGAGAAATCGTGTATTGATTTGTAGTTGATAGCAACTTTTCTTCAGAATGAATAAAAAGAGGGATCATTGGCATCAGAAATTGCTATCATCATGTAATGAAGAAAATGTATTCAACAGTGCATTTAGTTCAAAACAATTGGGTACACATTTATAAGTTTGCAAGATTCAATAATAATAATAATAATAACAACAAATAAGTCGTGGAAGTCTTGAAGGATTTGTACTACCATTCTATGATCACTGTTTATAAACAAATAGACAAACAAATCCCCAACCCAGATCATTAAAAGGCATCACTTATTGCGCAATCCACCAGTGAAAGTAAAAGCTATTTCCAGCAATTCATTCAAGCTTTCAATTACGTAGAATTACCACTTAAAACACCAAATTTCCCAGTTTTTTACACGTGAACATTGGGGGTATCAGTCTGAGCTCACAAGAACAAACAA
Source organism: Marsdenia floribunda (assembly GCA_035583425.1). Lineage (NCBI taxonomy): Eukaryota > Viridiplantae > Streptophyta > Magnoliopsida > Gentianales > Apocynaceae > Marsdenia > Marsdenia floribunda. Next base: position 6,053,071 of record JAXGGT010000004.1, on the reverse strand, counting down.
TGCTTTCTCTCCCAACCGGTCCCGACCCTGCAGAGTCAAACAAAAATCTAACCATATATTAGCACCTGCTAATGATAAGATTTAATGTTTTCCTTGGACCATGACCAAGGCAAACATCTGATTTCACAAGAAAATGAACTTGTCAATGGCAAAATGTTGCTTAGTCATAAGGCTTATAGCCATAAAACACAAGATATTAACCATACAAAATAATCTTCTTTTTATTATTATAATTATTTATGTCATACTCTCTCAATTTAAAATTACATTATGTTTTGGCTTGAATATAAAATTTAAAAAGAGAATTTACCAATAGATAAATCAACTAGGGACTTAATGGTGAGAACAAGAGTCATGCATTAAGAAGGTTAACAATGCAAGATTATGTGAAAAATATAGTCAGTACAGTCCATATTGGCATGCCCTTGTTGCTAGTCCCCCATGTGCTAAATGCCAAATTTGCCTTTTGTACATGGACTCAATTACCCTTTTGGACTACTTCACTCCTTTAGGACCCAAATTTGATAAATTTTAACTCCTAAAATTAGTTTAATCACAATTAAAATCATTGCACTTATTTGTTTCTTAAAGTCATAAATTTAGTACTAGGTATGTAGGCCCTGACAGTACGTTTGGTCATGGTAAATTATTCATCTCTTTTAAGCAATTAATTACAAATGTTACTGAATATTAGTTAGTGGTATTAAAAGAGTATTGATGGAAAAAACATCAATAAATGACACCTTAATATTTTATAAAATGATAAATAAAAAAGCCTCGTTATCTTCCCAAAGTGACAAGTAAAAGATACGGAGGGAGTATTCAATTGGAATTTCAAGAAAATCATATTAAGGGATTTTATAGTTATGCAAAACATTTAAGCACTATTGTTCCCATCCTACGCTTTTTTCAATAATTATTATTGGAAACCAAATAAAGCACAAACTTTATACTGTAAAAATGACTAAATTAGGTTTAAAGATTGAATAACAAATAGCACCTTGAGTTCTGGTAATTCAATGACACAAGCACACTCCACAACTTCGACCCCCACACGCTCTGCAGGAAAAACTAACAAATGTGAGAAACATCATAAGTTTTCAAAGCCTAGAAGAACTAGATATACAGGCAGGGAAAGAAAAATATTGTAACTGCAACCAATGGATTCAGACGGGGAAATAGATGGGAGGGTAATACTTCATTGCAAAATCCTGCAGAACACTACATTCACTTGTCCAGATGAAAATAAATAGCGTTCTTTTCAATGGAAACAAACAGAACAAGCCACAATCAGAAATTGTTGGTTTATCATCTTTCCCCTCTTCTTTTTTGTCCTTTTTCTTTTGTGTGTGTGTGTGTGGGGGGGGGCTGACAGAATGCAACCAATAAGGAAACAAAATATCACAGTGGTCAAAATGGCCCATTATATGCACCTATTTTCAGAAATTTTGATAAAAAGTTCCCAAGAAAATGACAAAATACCAAGAAGCCTGATTGCAGCAGTTAAGGTCCCTCCAGTTGCAATGAGATCATCGACTACCAAAGCACGTTCTCCAGCTTGTACAGCCCCTACATGCATCTCCATTTTGTCTGTTCCATATTCCAAGGAATACTCTTCTGAAATTACCTCTCCTGAAAGGACAATTATTTTTCTATAACCAGTGCCAACTTAAAATGCTATATTCAAGAAAACCAACAAAATCTATTATAAATGCATGAGAAGTCAATGTACATTGTAAATTTGTTCCATGAATTTGGGAAAACTGAAGTATTGAAGAAAAGTTGTAAAACTATAAAAATAAATAAATAAAAGAAATACCTCTTTCTTTCATTTATTGGTAACAGCACTAATTACTAGATGACTCTCAGCACATATACATGTATGACATTAATAAGTTTGGAGCATAGACGTACATGATACAATCCACAGTCAGCCTATAAAGTAAGCATGTGATCCAGAAAAATATATGAAATACATACCATGATTCCAGAAGGAAGATCAACAAATAAGAATAATAGCACCCGAGTAAAAGGTTTAACTTTCAGTCGGCTATACAGTGATCTTGAACCTTATTAATAATACCAGAATCATACGACAAACTTAGACAGAAACTATAATTACAACATGAATAATATCTAAGCAATAAAGAGCGAATCTTGATCATTTTGTAGGGATATTTTCAATAGGCACTGATTTGGGAAAAGCATCAGGCACCAAAGCAACAAGAAATAAAAGCTAAAGCGAATGCCTCTGACTAAGACTCAGTGACATTTATTTATCAGTTGAAATTATTCAATAACCTGAACTTTTTTTTGCATTTTTCCTCCTCTCTTTGAGGCAGCATTTTTAGCTTTCTTTTTTTTTTCTGAAGAGAATATTAATTCAAGGTTAAGTAAAATAAATAGTAGTAAAGAAGGATTTATCTAAAACAATTGCGAAGTATTTCACATCTATGTATACCATTTGGAAAGGATAATACCATGGTAGAAGCCAAGACAACTAAAAGCAAACAATTGAAGTATTCTAGTCACTGTTATCTCTGAGTACAGAAATCCTACAGCTCAAAGTAATTCCCTTCGTCATCTACTTCGATTAAAAAGGTGAAAATGTTTCATGATGCCCTCATATGTATTCACTACTCCCTTTCTTCCCTATTTATTTCATTTTAGGCGAAATGATTGTGAATACTAGTTGTGACTACTGCTAGCAAAACTTCAAGAGATATCAGGACTCTAGAACCTTCCAAAAGAAGCAGAATCATCATCATTAAACAAAGTGAAAAGGTAAAGGGGATAGAAAATTTACCAGGCAACTTCTTTGGTTTTCTAAATGGAACAAATTTTGCCCCAATAGCCAAAGCAATA
>JAXGGT010000004.1:6019967-6036429 GCA_035583425.1 Marsdenia floribunda | reverse complement strand
CCCATGGTGATTTGGTTGTGTCTGATCTTGAGTCTACTAGGGAGTCTTTGCTACAGTATCTTCGACAAGATATCCTTTTCTTAGGTGGTGTGATGTTAAATTGGAATAAGTATAAGATTGATATCGAGGATGTAATGACAGTGTTATCTCTTTCGTAAACAATATTTTGATGATAATTCCTTTCTTATCAATATACCTACTAGAAACCAAGACTCTTTTATTAAGTGTGGCTATTATGGTGGTCATGTGGATGTCTATAAGCCCTATGGTGAGAATCTTTACTACTATGATGTGAACTTATATCCTTATATATTATGAAATCCTATCTGATGCCTTGTTGTGTCCCTGTATGGCAAAATAATTTGGAGAGCGTTGGTTTGGATAGCTTGTTTGGCTTTATTGAGGCCTATGTTGTATGTCCTACTAGTATATCACATCCATTCTTGCCCTATAAGGATTCGCATGGTACATTACTCTTTCCTACAGGTAAATTCATTGGAGTTTTTTATAGCGAAGAGTTGAAGTTCGCCCGTGATTTAGGTTACTAGATAATTCCTCTTAGGTGTTATTTGTTTGAGAGTAAGTCCAATCCTTTCGAAGGGATCATTTCCGGCCTCTATGAAAGCCACCTGGAAGCTAGGAGAAGAGGTTATGAGCCTATGACATTTATTTATAAGATTCTAATGAACTCGCTCTATGGTAGATTTAGTATGAATCCTGAAAGTACAATAACCAAGATTTGCAATCAAAAAGAATATGAGGAATTGCTAAAAAGGATAATTTTCAATCCACAGATAAGCTTACCGATCATTACTATATTGTCAATTACATTTCCAATAGTTTCTTTGTAGACGACGATAACTGGAAAGCTCCTAAGATGTCGGCAGTTCAATTGGCTGCAATTATAACTGCTTGTGCTCATATTCATATGTATCCACACATTTCCAGACCTTAATGTTACTATACTAATACTGACTCAATAGTTCTAGGATTATAATATGATGATTTAGTCTCTTCCATAGAAATGGGTAAGTTTAAACTCGAATACCATGTCAAGAAAGGAATCTTCTCAGCACCTAAAAGTTATGTGTTAGAAATAGAAGATGATAGACATATTATTAAACACAAGGGTCCTGCTAAAGATTTAGTTCTCAACTTCTTGAGTAGCCGAGGACTAGGGCACAACACTTACTCATCAAAGTAGTTAAAATTGCTTCTAATAAAGGGATGAGGCCCGACTGAGTAGTAATGGGTTCAATATATATGGCACGCTATCGACAACATATGATTCACCTACATTCATAATACACTTGCTTGCTTCACTTCCTGAGAAAGAAGTCGTCTTGGTATTGGGTTCGCTCTTCTTTTTTTAACATGAACATGAATTAGATTCTATTCGTCTTCGTTATTCTTAAGAGAACCCCCTACACGAACCATTCTTAAGACCACCAAATCTTCTTGAATGAGTTCTACTATACAAGCTTTCAACATACACCCATGTTCAAATCTTTCACTCACTGAGAAGTGAAAACCTATGACTAGATCGTCCTAAAGATGGATAATATAGGAAGAAGTGGTATTTGAAAGTGTTGCTGGCTTAACATTTAGGTTTTGGCATAATAAAGCTTGCATTGTCTTTTCTCACTTAGGCACATAGCGTGCCATTGGTAATGATTCTACTACGGTGCCACAAATTCACAAGCTGATCCTAAGTAATCATTGTTGTTCATTGAATTCCGGAGGAAGTACTTCATTAGGTGACTCAACAAACACATATTTAATGTTTTAACCAATTTCTCTGATAGCAGTGGCACTTGTCATTTTATTAACACCTTCCCTGAGCAATTACTTACCCTATCATCATCGTCGTCATCATCATCTAACTCTCTTCACCTAAATTAACCATGATTATTGCAACGTGGTTGTTCGTGAGGGCAGGGAATTGGGTCACTATTTTCGCAACCTTGGGCAAGTAAAACCTAGCCAACTAATTAATATCATCCCTCTTCAAGATCAATGTGGTCACAACCCAGCCCAATGTAAAACATACAGTCCTACCAACGACCTTCAAGGAAAACAAATGCCGCTTTTCATGATTGCATGCCAAAGGGAGTGCTATCTCTTTCACTTAAGTTTCTTAACCACTAGGCCCAAAGAATTATAGTTATATATATATACAAATGAGTGAGAGTATACTTCTTCGAGCTTGAATTAATTAATTGAGTTGTTGGGAGGTCATTCCCATTTGGTGTGTGTGAAGAGCCAAGAAGTCCGTGGACAAAAAAACATGCAATATATAATGTTACGTCCAAAAGAACCATTAATTAGGGTCAAAAACCTAATTAATATAGAACCATGATAAAGGGGAAAAAAAAAAGAAAAAACTTGGAATTGTTTTTGTAGGTCCCACTGAGAGTCGAACCTAGGTCGTTGGATTCAAAGTCCAGAGTGCTAACCACTACACCATGGAGCCCCGCATTTCACACATTGTATCTTATATTAATTATAAACAAAAGTGCCAACTTCCACCAAAAGTAGACGCACACTGCATAGAAAGCTTTGATTCAAATCCATGCTAAACCCTAACTCCACCTTGTAGCAACACATTCACTGATCGAGTTCTTGGTCTCCTCCACCACTGCTATATGTTCTTTTTTTAGACTATCCGAAAGCCTTCACTAATTTAAATTGATTTAAATTATGACTTTGCATAACATTCATAAAACGCCCACATACTTAGCTGCTTGGCCAAGGGCTTTATATTCATCCTCTTTGCGACCATCCATCCCTTATGTAATAACTTTCAACAGTTTTGACTGATAGTTATATATTCTAAAAGAATTCATTCTTTTTTTTTTTTTTTTAAAAAAAAGAAAATTATCAAAAAATGGTATCCAATTGAAACTTTATTGTTTTAAATATCTAATAAATATCAATGCAAATTTTTAATTTTCAAAAATTATTTAAAGTAATAAAATAGTTAGTAAGTATATTATCTAATTGAACAAAAGACATGGGTGAAGCTCATTAGATCAAAATACTTGCGAGGAAGAAGAAGATTGAATCTAGAGTTAACTCAGAAGTCAGCCTCGTGGATCTGGAAAAGTATAAGGAGCAGCAATGAGCTTTTGAAGACCGGATTATGTTTCCAGTTGGGAAAGAACTCCATGGTGTCCATCAAAAAAGATCCATGGTTACATAACACAAAAGATCATAGGTTGCCAGAAGAGCTTGACATCCCTGACAACCTCATGTTTATCAAAGACTTGCTAGCAACTAACAACAAGAGCTAGAATAGGTAGGGAGTTGATCAATTCTGTCTTTCCTCCTAACATAAGCCACCAAATCTTACATACTCCTATCTTAGATCAGGAGCAGGATGAATTGAAATGGGCCCCCTCTTTGACAGGGAGCTTCACTGTAGGATCAAAATGGAAGATCCTCTGGGATTCAAGCCTTCATGAACAACACAAAGTTCTCATCTTGAAGATATGTCCCAAGCCATTTCGACACTAGACAGTATTGGAAATTACCTGCAAAGTCCCAGAACAATCTGCTATCTTTGTGAAGAAGAACCTGAGTCCATGCATCGCCTTCTATTAAGATATCATGCGAGTAAAATCATATGGTGGAATTCGCCCTGGAATATCAAAATAGAAGCTTTCCATCAGTTGTCAGTGGACCAGTAGATTACTTTGATGTTAGGTCCATGCAACCCACTTCCACTAGAAGATACTGAGAAGACTAAATTTCTCCATTTCCTAGTAGTGGCATTGGAAAGAATTTGGCTGGAGAGGAACAAGGCCTGGACAGGGAGTAAAACAAAGTCATAGGTCGAAATCTCTAATTCAGTAAACAAGGTTTACTTAAGGTACTAGAATGCAAGCGTAGAAAGAATCAAGAAGCAAAGGCTTATTAGCATTCATGGGGTTCAATGTACTTGGAAGCCAACTTGCCATGGTGGATTCAAATTGAATTTTGATGTAGCTTTTAAAGACGGTCTAAATTTTATTGGAGTAATTCTTAGGAATGATTTAAGACTTATTTTGGGAGCTTAGGTGAACAGCTTCGAGTCCGAAAACTTATTTTGTGCAAGAGGCCGAAGAGGCTATCCAAGCTCTACACATTGCCATAGACCTGAAGATGGATGTAGTCATAATTGAAGGTGATGCCTTCAATGTAGTCATGGCGTTGAATGGTTTGGATGAATACAGGGATTGGAGAGATGAATCACTCATCACTTCTAGTCGTTCCTTTTTGTCTCACAATTGTTGCTGGTGATTAGTTTTTGTTACTAGAGACTGTAATAGAAGTGCTCATAACTTGGCCAAATGGGCTAAATTTGCTGATTTTTGTGGAGTTATTGACCTCTCTCCCTTACCACTTGCTATATGGTGTGACCGAGGGGGAACTTAACTCCAACCTCCTGTTGTAATTTCTATTTTCTTTAAGGTTCACACGAATTACCAAAAAATAAAATAAAATTTTATTTAATTAAAAATAATTGATGCATAAAATTTCAATAAACATGTTAATAAAAATTTTAAAATAGAGAAGAGTATTCTTGACTAATTATATAGTTTCATATACCGCTTTGTTACTTTTTTCTTTTATAAATAAGATGAGAAGGCATAGTAAAAACACCAAACAGCTAGAGACGGAATGAAGTTCTCTAACACATCACATAAATTAATTAAAACATTGAGATCAATAGATGAAACTTTCGAATTCAAATCAAGAAAAGAATCAACTAAGTATTAGATATTGTACCGCTACATATATTCAAATCGATAAAAGTTTATTCTTACCTTTTTATTTTCCCCTTGTTTGTTTTTCTATATTTATATTTATATAAGTGAAGTACAAACTTTAATTTCAACAAATATTTCTAATCATTATATTTTAAACGTCATGATTTTTAGCATGATTTTTTTTTTTCTTAAAAGACAATATTTCTATTATATCTTTATAACTTTTTATAGCTATTTTGATGTAATTCATATATATATAGCATATTTTTATAATTATATAGATTTATAATTTTAATTTTAATTATTTTTTGATTTAATATTGCATTAAGTATGAAGATAATGACACTTACCAAAAAAAAAAAAAGTATGAAGATAATGACCAAATAAATAATAAACTTTTTATATATATATAATTAAATAAATAATAAATTTTTGTACGTACAATTAAAAAAAATGTCATGCTATACTAACTATAATTATAGTAAAAATATATATATAATTACAAATTCCAACAAAGCAGTTTCTAGCAGAAAGTAAATAGCATTCGTAAGCATTGATCATATTCAGAGAAAACTGGAGGATGAGCAGAGATTCTGAAAAGTAGTAAATCTTCAAGTTGTATAATTTTTCAAACAATGGCAAATTGACACATTTAGTCCCCAAACTATTGGCAATTGGTGGTTAAGTTCCCCAAACTATATTTTTGGTGAAATAGATCCCCAAACTATTCAAATTGTGTAATTAAGGTCCTTCCATCCAAATTTTCAGTTAAAACAATGTTCACCAGTTAAAAAAAAAAAAACCAAGGGCATTTTGGTCTTTTCACATTCTTAGTTAAAAAAAAAAAAAAAAAAAAAGTTGTTCTCTTCCAACGTCATTCCTCGTGTTCTTCTTCCAGAAACTACTTCTAAAACAACCATTCCGAAGCTGTAGACGTTGGACTACGGCATGGCTCTACCAGTGTAGTTGACTTCGGGAGCTAAGTACCCAGGAGTTCCGACTACCATGGTGGTAACGAAGTTATTGTGGTTGCAAACACACAATTTGTAAAAGTTCCCAACTGAACAGACACCAAAGCCTAAACTTATGAAAATCTGATTGTGTCATACCGACAGTACTAGCCAATTCCACAGCATTGCTGTTCCTACCAATTAAAAGTGAGCCTTCTGTTCCTTTGAACTTCTTGTTCAAAATGAGTTCAGAAAACGGGCTAAACCAAAGTGTGGAAGTAAATACAACTAGAAAGTAGTTGGTGTAAAGAAGCATTTTTGCAAACCACCCACAAAAAATTATTGATAAATTACTACAAATCTGATCAGTCCCTAGCCAGAAAGCATGAGCATTCTTCATTGCGGGAATATAAAAGAAACCCACAAGGCAGCCCATGAAAATAGCAATAAAGAACTTCCCAAATCCATCCAACGATTGGAAATCAAAATCAATAACCCAATGAGGAACCATCCCAAAAACAATTGCCAGGCCCTAAAAGAACCCTACAACTCCCAGCACAACACTCAACAGCTTCTCTGACTCCTTCGATGCAGAGCGCTCAAACAAAATCTTAACTATCAAAAAGACAGCACAATCCGTTCTTATTAACTCCTTGCTTTAATGACTTCTTATCCAATTCAAAAGAAGTGAAATTCTAGCTGAGAACTTGGTGGGTTTCTACGAAGTAGGCAGTGGAAGCTGTAAATCCAATGACCGCGGAAGTGTATCTTCCATTAATATCTTGTGACTGAGGAAACTCGTTAAAGGGTTTCTAGTATAAGCCGCTGACATCTAGAGTTTTTTTTTTTTTTTTTTTTTAACGGGTAAACAGTGTTTTAACTAAAAATTTGGATGGCAGGACCTTAATCACACAATTTGAATAGTTTGGGGATCTATTTCACTAAAAATATAGTTTGGGGACCTTAACCACCAATTGCCAATAGTTTGGGGACTAAATGTGTCAATTTGCATTCAAACAATAGTATTAAAAGAAAAAAAAAAATATATATATATATATATAGAGAGATTCGGCGCATCGTTCAGTGCCAACTATGCACGTGTGGTCGACTCATCATGACTCATGAGGATAATAAAAATAGTCCCTTTTTTTTTAATCTTTTGGCTTTGGATGGAAAAAGAATAGCTTTGATGCAAGTCCCCGGCACCACCAGTACCACCCGCGGTTGAACTGTTAATTAGGCGTAACCAGTTTCAACCATACGAGAATTATGTGACGTTCCTATTCACTTGGTTCACAATTAAAATTTAATTTGTAGTATTATAATAAACATATAGTTAGGGTGATAATTGTATCAAGTTAAACTAAAATAATTATACTTGATTTGTTAATTCAAACTAACATGAATACAAAATGATATAAAAAATAATTATGTCAATCACGTAACTTAATATGGTACAACTTGATACAAAAATAAATAAATAGGTATTAATTTGCTAATACAATTATCTAATATGAACTTAACTCGTTAATTTATTTAATGTATAAAAATATTTAAAATTATAAAAATTAATACGTCATTTAATAATAAAATTAAAAATATAATAAAAATTAATTTTTATTTAAATAGGTAACATTAATTGAATATAATTTAAACATAATTAATATTAAATAAGTTGATCCGTGTCTACCTTAGACTCGTAAATTTTTAATTTTAACTCATTATTTTCGTGTCGTTATCATATTGACTATTATAATGTTACCCTAAGATAATTCAAGCACATATGCAAATTAAATAACAAAGTTCTCTATTTTTTTATTTATAATAAGATACATTTTTATATAAATTAAAAAAAATAAAATTAATGTATATTATTTTATTTTAAATGTTAGTAAAAAAATAATAAATATTGTCTAAATATTTTAAGATTATAAAAATGTTTCAGGTTAAAAGATAACATTTTATAAACAACTTTCGCATATTCCTACTTATGATTGAGAGAGATTTGAAGAACATATTCTTTCAAAAGCACCTTCTGCTGACTAGACTTGAGCAGGGTTTTCTTTAGTTTCCCAAGGTCAGAGGTGTCAATTTGTACCCAGGAAGAAACAAAATATTAATTAAAAAAAGAAAAAAGGTTTTTAATAATAAAAAATCCGACGGTGGAGGCAAAAAGGACGACTTGGGATATTTGGAGTCCACTGACTTAAGTGAAGTACAAAAGCTAGTAGGACATCTTTAGCTCAAAAAAAAAACACTATACTACCTAATATTTAAAAATGATAAAAAAAAAAATAGTTGGAAGATAGGACAAAACTAATGGAAAACAACTCCGAATCGAACGGTCGACATTCTTCCTTCATAAAAAGCCGCGGAAATACGCAGCCGCTTGCACCCAGAGTTTGGAAGATCAAATATGCATATTATTCCCCGTTTTTCCACCATTCCATCCCAACCATAAATCCATTACTACTCACTTTACAAAATAAACTAAATTTAGATGCTATTCCTCCTTAAATATTCACCCTTCCTAACCTTCAATTCACACCATTACTCGTCTTTCTTTTTTCCTTAACGAATAAATATTATTTTTATTTCAAAATATTTTTAAACTTTGATAATAATATATATATATATATATAGTTCATTTCATAGATTACTTACCTCATATTTTTGAAAATTTCTATAGGAAATACATAGTAAAAGTAGTGTATAAGTATAAGTAAAACTGGGTCTAGAATTCCCTTATCACATCCTTCACATCAGAGATCAGGCATCAATCACCCTCCAATTGCCACAAGCAAACCAATTAATTAACCATGGTTACTTTTTCGTAAACCCACGCTCAACCACTCTATAACATCACACACTCCTCATTCCCCCATGTTCATTCTCTCTTTCTCTCTCTTCTTTCTTTGGGTTCACTCTAATCAGAAAGGAAGTAAGTATTAAATCAACGGATACTTACTTAACATTCGAGGAGATAAAGAAAGAATAGATTGCCTCAGCAGAAGATGAGCTGCAACGGTTGCAGGGTCTTACGAAGGGGTTGCGGCGAAAAATGCCCCCTTAGACTCTGTTTGGACTGGATCGATGGTCCGCAAGCCCAAGGAAATGCCACCCTCTTCGTCTCCAAGTTCTTCGGTCGCAGTGATCTCATGGCCTTCATCTCCGCCGTTCCTGACAATAAAAGACCTGGTAAACCTTATCATCTCAATTAATCTCTTATGGATTAAATAATCAATCGAGTTCAGACTTCAGAGCTTCATTTATTTATTTATTTTTACCTTTTTCTTCATGGTCATAAAATGTTAGCGGCAAGTTTGATTCATTTGTAGTAAAATTGATGATGTTTTTTACAGCTCTGTTTCAGTCCTTACTCTATGAAGCATGTGGCCGTACAGTGAATCCGGTAAATGGAGCTGTAGGACTATTATCCACCGGAAACTGGCACGTATGCCAAGCGGCGGTTGAGACAGTCCTCACCGGAGGAACTTTGCGGCCGGTGTTTAGCTTCGGAATTACGAATCCGGACTCCGATGAGGCCTCGGAAGCATTCCACACCGGATCATCATGGCGAATTCGAAACCAGTACTATGCCAAATCCAATCCGTTGTTTATGCAAGAAGCGAATAATCAAATGACGCTGGAATCTACTTACTACCATTCATCACCTGATAGGTACTTTTATCCTGCGTCATTTGGATCATCGGATGAGTTGTCGGACGTGTCCGGAAGTTATGGAAGCGGCGGTTACGATGGCGTCAAGGGAGTAGGTGAAAAAGAGCCAAAGCTTTTGAATCTTTTTGTATAGAGGAAAGGAAATTAAGAGCAATAAGAATTTCCCATTAGCTATAGGAATCCATTTACAAAGTGGATAAAAGAGAAGGAACGAACGTAGTATTTTGTGGTGATAAACTCAGTTTTGGAACTGAGTTGAGTGAGCTGTGAATCGGCAAGTATGATGGTGATTGAGTTATTACTTATTATTACCCGTGTCTCTTTAAGTTGAGAAGCTAACTGTAACACTACTAGACTATTTTGCCTATCGATCAACGGTCAATAATAGAGATTAAACCCTGTATCACAACTTGAATGACATTGATAACAATTTCAAGTTTACGTAAGTTTGTTATAAGAGCATATTTTAGGAAGCATTTTTGTTGTGAAGGAGCTTGCGTTGATGCAACTCTTATTAGATGAATTATGGATCTTAATTTAATTGAAACATAGTACTTTTACACGAGAATAACTTTAATTTTAAAAATAGATATTTTAAATTGAATTATGCCAAAAAAAAAAAAAAAAAAAAATTCTTTGTTAAAACTTAGATTATAAATTATATTAACCAATCAAATTAATATATATATATATATATATATATATATATATATTTTTTTTTTTCATTTGTTAGAAAATTTTGCTTAATCTATATAATGACATACTTTTATGACAGGCGACCTCATATATAATTTTTAGTTCGTTATTCTTTTATATATATATATGTACAAAGAGGGAAAGCAATGTTTAATTTCTTCTATGATTTAAAATTTTAAAATATATGACAATTTTATATGATAATGAAAACTCTTAAATTTTTAGCTTTTAGAATGTATGATAATTAAATTTTATTATGAAATTTTATGTATGACTCATCTAAGAAGGTGAAATAGTAAATCATTAAATCTTACCTTTATCTATTAATATTTAGTTTGTGATAGGTATTAAAAAATGTTCAAACTCCCTTATCAAAAAAAAAAAATAAATAAATAAAATTTTAGTCAAAATTCATTACATGTCGGACATATATATATTTTCAAAGATAAAATTGTCAATTTTTGAGTTTCCTTCCTAAAAATAAATAATAATCCTATTGAAAAATCTTTATTTTTCATAATAAAAAAATCCTACTTTATCTTTAAATGAGTTGAGCATTTATTTACCTTATGACTATTTTAATTTTTTTCTTAATTTCTTCAGGAAAAAAATACATAAATTGATAATTTTATCCTTAAAAATATGTACATACATGTCTAAGCATATAATGAGTTTTGACAGAAAAAAGTGCTTTGTTTGGCAAGAATGACTAAATAAGTGGAGCATAAATTGTTATAAAATTTTAGAATCTAAAATAATAGATTTAGAATTGAAATGCATTAAGTAAAATAGTTACGGGACTAAATCAATAATTCTTTCCCCCTAAAATAAACATATTTTGAACAACAATTTGTTGATAATCTCTTTAATTTAAGGAACATACCATACTTATAGACAACATATTTATAATTGTTATCTAACATATTTTCATACTTATAAATAATAATAAAATAATGTTATGTAATTTTTAAAATAAAAAGCTTTAATACATCATGTTAAATAACGTAAGAATTCAGAGTTTTCAAAAGGCAAATTAGCATAAATAGTCCCCAAACTATGGTTATTTGGTGATATTGGTCCCGAATTAATTTTTTGATGACATTGGTCCTTGAATTATGTTGAATTGTGTGACATTAGTCCCTGAATTAATTTTTTTGTGACATTGGTCCCTGAACTATGTTAAATTGTGTGACATTGGTCCTTTTGGTTAAATTTTTCTGTTAAGAAGAAGATCTTTTTTTTTTTTTTTTTTTCAAGTAAAAAGACCAAAATGCCCCTGGGTAATTTTTTTTAAAAAAATTTAAATAGTAACTTAATAGAAAAATTTAACCAAAAGGACCAATATCACACAATTCAACATAATTCAGGGACCAATGTCAACAAAAAATTAGTTCAGAAACCAATGTCACACAATTCAACATAGTTTAGGGACCAATGTCGCAAAAAAATTAATTTAGGGACCAATATCACCAAATGACCATAGTTTAGGGACTATTTATGCCAATTTGCCGTTTTCAAAATTATATATACACACAAATGTGAGGTTTTTCTTTTTCTTCTTCTCTTTGTTTTTTTTTTTTTTTTTTAAAGTATATGGTCACATTGGCAAAATACTGTTCACCTTATTGAAATGTGTCTAACCTTGACTCGTTTTATAAGTGGGATTAGACTTAAGTTATTCTCAAAATTTTTAACAAAAGTTTATTTCTTAAAGAAATATTAAAATTTATAAAAATATAATACAAAATAATTAATATATACTTAAAAGATACTTAATAATTTATTCAGAAGGTATAAGACAATAGTATAATAATAGTAATTTAAAATAATAATAGTAATATATATCTTATTGATGGTAAAGATCGATAAATATTTTAAGATAATATTAACATAAATTTTTAAAGTCAAAAGAATTATTTTTATAGTATTTTTATTTGGTAAGTATACTTTCTATAATAAATGACCAGAATATCTTCTATTCGTTACATATGTATATATATACATATATTATAATAAATAAATTTGTTATTTTAGAAAAAGATTCACAAAAAATATTATCTTAACTTTTAAAAATTATGCAAATTTTAATGTTACACAACATATTGTTTACAAAAAAATGAATAAACAATGTAGTGTTCAAAAGATAAATCAACTAAACCTCCCATGATTAAAAGTGCCTAAAAGATTTTTTGCCCAAAATTGAAATGTTTATTATTATAAGGTTAAAGTGTGTGAGTAATTGGTGAAGTTTTTGGGATTTTTAGGTTTTGTCCATTGAACATTTTTTATATTAACGTTGCACTTTAACTTTTATTTTATGCCAAAAAAAAATTTTCATCCAACTTTTTCTATTAAATTTAATTTATCATTCATTTAAATAACCTTTTCAGGGACATTTTTATCCATTTTAGCATTAGTTATATATGTTCTAATAGTAAAAAAAGTCATAATATATAAATGTGTAATATTTATATATTGGCAAAATTACCTTTAAAAAGTCATAAAAATAGATAAAAAAAAATTAAACTTAATTAAAAAGTTGGATAGAAGTATTCATATGGTGCAAAATAGAAGTTAAAGTACAATTTTAGGACAAAAAAGGGAAAATTAGTGGATATAGGCCCAAACATTTAATACTTTGGTATATTTGGTCCTAAAACTTTTATTTTGATATATATATAGATCCTAAATAAATTATATTTTTATTGTTCTAGTCCTTTTGGACGAAAAAAGGTCTAAGTAAAGATAATTAATGACCGAAAATCACTATATTTATGTTTTTTTTTGTTCAAAAGAATAAAATTATCAAAATTTAATTTATTTAGGATGTAATAGATAAAAAAAAAAAAAAAAAAAAAAAAAATTAGGACCAAACATACTAATGTAGCCAAATGTCAGGGCACAAGATATGTAGGCAAAGTGATGAGTTGGAGTTGTTCTCTAGGCAATGTAAATGATAGTTGGAGCTTCAGTGCTGACTGGTGAATTCTACAAGTAAGTCTCATGCAAAGATTATCTCTGTCATGATTTTTCGATGATCAAGTCAGTAGAGGGAAGAGATAGAGTGAGAACTAGGTAAGTCTGGTAAGTCACTCTAGAAGGATATTATAGAGAGAAGGACAGTGCCTTAGGAGTGTGCAGGTGTTTTGATTTAAAATGTTTTCACCTTGTTGCTTGGAGATTGATTGTCCAGGTTTATTTATATGGAATGATACTGGATTCTAAGGGTGCGAGCCAATAAGGATTGGACATGTGTAACCTGCTCAGATCCTAGAGCAGGTCATGTCTACTCCATAAGTACTTTGGCACCCTTTTTAGGAGTAGCAGGTGTACATACTTGACATTCTTGTTTGACGTTGGTACTATAGTGTGCCTTGTAGTAAAAGTCAAAAAGGAAATAGTGTTCTCGAAATATAGGAGCCTCCAAAGTTGCAAATAGTGAAGTTAAGGGGGAGGACTCCATTGCTGACATGTCCCCAAGACCCTTGAAGTGCCAGGTTAGGGGAGTTTCACTTTGTCAATATGACCCATTGGAGTGTAGGCTCCTTGCATGAATCACTAGGGATTGAGTCTGAGTTATGCACATATTAAAATTTTAAATATTTAAGATTATATCCATTAATCTCTTCTAAAACAAAGTTCAATTACAAAACTTAGAATTCCAACAGCTTTAGGTGTTACTCTGCCCTTATAATAATAATTTTAAAAAAAAAAAGAAAAAAGAAAACGAATACAATTTACATGAGACTGATTCTTTTGTTAGTTGAAAACACTTGGGAAAGAAAATTCATTTGCAATAGAATTGATAATTTTAAAAAAGTGACACTTATGGAAAATTTCCGACTTTAGTCTTATAACTATTTACGTTTCCTGAACTTGGTCCTAAATCTTTAAAAATACCTAACTAGATCCTATAACCAATTTCAAATTCTGAAGTAGGTCATTCCGGCCAAAATCGTCCCCTTTTCCAGCACTTCCAATCACGTGAGATACACATGCCTTCTTTTTTTAGGGCAATTTCGGTAATCTCTTCCATCCCTCCAAAAATAAAATAAAATTATAAACTAACTCCCCACCACTGAAATTTCTTTTTATTTCTCTTCTTCACTTCACTATAATGGGGATTTAGTTTATAATTTTTTTTTTGAGGGATGGAAGAGATTACCAAAAATGCCCTCAAAAAAGAGGGAATGTATATCTCATGTGATTGGGAGTGCCAGAAAAGGGGAGGATTTTGGCCGGAAGAACATACTTCAGAATTTGAAAATAATTATAGGATCTAGTTAAGTATTTTTAAAGATTTAGGATCAAGTTGAGGAAAGTAAATAAGACTAAAATCGAGAATTTTCCCACTTAAAAATGATATTATTATTACTAATTTATGAAATGTCTCCTCTCCTAAACTAAATGGAATTTAACAAATTCACTCTCAATGTGACTGTATTTATTATATCAATTATCAGTCACTTTGATTGTTAAAGAAGAAAAGAAAACTTTTATTTATTTATTTTTTTCACATAAAATATGAGCTGATTCTCTACGAATACCAACATTTTGGACACTATATCTAGTAATGCTTGCTTGGTTAATCTTTTGATGTAAGTTTATACGTCAATAAAATATATATATATATATATATATATATCAAACAACATAAATTATACTTTAATCAAAATCATTGCAGTAAACAATTTCTAATTTTCTATCATACATATTCACTATATGACATGATTTTTGTTTATTTATAATAAATTGAATTATAAATCCGTCCCCTCTCCTCCCCCCAACCCCCCAAACCCCACCCCAAATACCACCAAAACGGTTTTAACTATTTTTGTTTTTCAAAAAATATTTATGATAAAGTATCTCAAAAAGCCTTCAACTATTCTTATTTGGAAATTTTACCTTTCAATTAAAAATAAATAATTAAATATTATCTTATAATTATTATAACAATGATCGTATTATTATTGAGTCAAATTTAATATTATTACATTTACATTTTTTATTATTAATTGTCAAAATATTAATTTTTTTCTTTAAATTAATCAAATTTAAAATAATTATTGAATATATGTGTAAAAAATTAATTACTTTTTTTTTTTTTTTGGTGAATAATGTTAGTTGTCTCTTAACTATCCCTAGAATTTGAATTTTGTCATTCAAATTTTTTTTAGGTCAAATTTTAACTCTTTAACTTTTTAAAAATATCAATTTTAGTCATTTTATAAAAAATAACAACAAAAGTTTGACTCAAATTTTAATTTTTTCCTAGTTTCCCTTTTTAATTCTTTTAAGGGAAAATAGCCGATTTGGTCCCATAATTATTTTCGGGAAGCCGGTTCAGTCCCTAAATTTTATTTTTGGCCAAATGTCATCCCAGAACTTTTTTTAACCTTCTCAATAAGTCATTTAGCCGGTTTTCATCAAAGTAACCGGTAATTTTTTTTTTTTTTTTTTTTTTTTAAATTGGAAGGGTATTTTGGGAAAGGGGAATAGAAACCCATAACCCATTCCCAAACCCATCCCCATTTGATTGCAGAAACGATCCCGTAACCCCAGCGTCCATGAACAGCTGAAGAATTCTGTCTTGTGCATACACCGGTCAGTTTTTTTTCCTCTCTCGGTTGGTGCTGATTATTCTATCTGCGGTTACAATCATAATACTGTTGTTTACTCATGGCACGGTCAATATTTTGGTTTCACTTGCGGTTGGGATTGCAGTGGTTCTGATCCACTCAGCTTTGAGGAGGATTGACGATTTATTCTAAGATGAGGAGGCCTCTGGTGGGCTGTTGGGTTCTTCCGCCGGCTCCGCTTCGTCTTCAAAATCCTAGTATTTTCCTTCGTGTAATTGTATTCATGGATTGTCATAACAGTTGCGTGATTGCTTGTTGGGAATTTTTTTAAGAGCCTTTGCCCTTTTTCCTTCTTATTTCTTATATTGTTTGCTCGATTTGTGTAATTACATGCTTTATCCGATTCAATCGTTGAAGAAATTATGTAGTTCAGTTACAAACATTTGTCATTACACTTGGAAAAATGCTGGCTATGTTTAGCAGCACAGACTGATATTTTCAACCTAATATTTTCTTTTATTTGAGGGGGAGGGTGTTCGAAATTTGTATTATCTCTTTTGTGGTTTCATGTTTTGCAGTGCAGGGGATTTTCGAGTAACTTCTGGATATTATCTTTAATTTTGGTTTGAAAATTGTTCTCAAGGATTAGGTTCTGTTTTGGTTGGGACTTGGGTTTGGGATGGGTAATAGGTTTCTATTCCCCTTTCCCAAAATACCCTTCCAATTAAAAAAAAAAAAAAAATTACCGGTTACTTTGATGAAAACCGGCTAAAGGACTTATTGAGAAGGTTCAAAAAAGTTCTGG
>JAXGGT010000004.1:6003429-6015135 GCA_035583425.1 Marsdenia floribunda | reverse complement strand
AAAAAAAAAAAAAATTACCGGTTACTTTGATGAAAACCGGCTAAAGGACTTATTGAGAAGGTTCAAAAAAGTTCTGGGATGACATTTGGTCAAAAATAAAGCTTAGAGACTGAACCGGCTTCCCGAAAATAGTTTTGGGACCAAACCGGCTATTTTCCCTTTTTTTTAATTTATATATATATATTGTTCACTTCCTCATCTTCTTTTCTTCAATATTTGGTTACGAGTGTCACATAAGAATCAAAGTAAAATCTTTTTCTAGATTAAAATTATATTTTTTCAAATATAATTTAAATTGAATAAAAATAATAATTTTAAATATTAAATAATAATAAAAAAAAGAAGGTTATTTCGATCTATTTTATTCTCTTTTCTCCTTGCTTTTCTTATCAAATAGTAGTAGTAGTATGTGGGCGGAAAAAAGGATAGGATGATGGATGAGATGAAAGAAGTCAATTTCATTTCATAAGGGTGCGGTACGCGTCAGCAGAGCTCCAATCTTTCTCCTCCATCGTCAGTGGGATCCACGTCACCCATTTTCCTCTCCTTTCCTTTGCTTTCCTTTCCTTTTAGTACTCCAATAAAGATTTATCCATCTCCACCTTCACCTTCACGTTCATGTTCAAGATTGAAGTGCCATATCAACCATTCCAGATCCAAAAAAAAAAAAAAAAAAAAGTGGACAAAAATATTTATTTGTTTGGACTCAACATGGAAAACCCCAAAAAATAAAATAATTAAATAAACAAAAAGGTGTTCGCATATTATTAGTAGAAGAAAAATTTTCTATGTGAAACATCTGAGGATTCGCTTGCGGTTGCGCCTCGCCGCATCCCTCAAAAAATGGGTCCTACCTAATTTATCTGTCCAACCATTCCTTCTTTCTTTTTTTTTTTTTTTTCCTTCTCCTTTTGTGCTTTGTTGCTAACCTTTTGCTTTTCTTTTGAGTGAGAAATGACTTTTGACTTAGTGGCATCTAAAACTACGTCTCCTTCTCCCTTTTTTGTTTTCGGGCCAACCCACTTTCAACCGCTGTGCTACTGTCACTTAAAACCGACTAACATTTCTCGCCAACACTCCGTATAATTTTCATTTTTTTTCTTTTTTTCTTTTTTAAAATATTAATTAATTTAATATATATATATATATATATCTTAAATTACTACTTTTACGTAAAAGGAAGTTAAGCTAAACACTATTATATCACGTTGACAGTAAAATATGAAATGTTAATAAATGAACCTTATCACTGGCTAATCAAGGGTAGTACAATGAATCTTACTCATTCAGACTTGAAGGATCATGTTATGCTAATTAAAACTTATTAAAATGTGTATAATACAAGGAAATGGAAATGGATATGGGCTTATAGTTTTTACACTAGGATTTTGGGTTGTGAAAAGCAACATCTTTAATACAATAAGACTGTACGGGATAAAATGGGTGGTGGATATTTCTTCTTTCCTTGGATTTGATTGATTTGCTCCTCTATTTAGTTTTATGTTTTAAACACGATTTTTTTTTTTTACTAAGCTTCTTACTTATTCAATTTATTAAAATGCAAAATTATATACTTTTCAATAAAGAATGGGGCCAGAAAATAAGTCGAAACTTCTCACCTCATTAGATTTCTCCCATTTCATCTGCCATTTATAACTAAATAAACAAGGAGGGGTGTAAGTAGTAAATTTAACATCCCTACTCTCTGGAACCAGAACAAACCAACCCCAGCTTGAGACACCCGTGTAAAGAGACCAAAAAACATTAAGCAACTGACGCAAAAGATGATAAAGATAAAAATAGATCGACACTTCCTTTTCCAGCAAGAAGAGTGATTTATAGAAGAGATCAAGCACAAGAAATATTTACATATGTTTTTCACTAGCCTATCAAAAGTGGACTAGTATATCTAATTTGCACTTTACTTCTTTCCTACCTACTCTATGCATGGAAAATACATTTCATTTAACTACTACTCTCCATGGAGATGAATAACCAAATGACTATTTTCTCCAGCATTCAACTCAAAAAGTGAACTTTTTCCTCCCACTTATGGGGTTCCTCCTTCAGAGGCCAAAAATGGATCTGTGTGGCGTTAGTAGTTTTAAGTCAAATGAGATAAGTTCTATATTTCCAGTGTCAAGGTCTGTAACATGCGCGTCAGCTGCAATATATGCACTCTCAGGCTACAATCTTTCACCTACCAACATAAATGTGCAAGATCAGTATGGTTTTGGTTGAACTAAGGAAGATGCTGTTAACAGTAGAAGAGCTAAGATTATCAAGCAGAAGCAAGGATTTGGAAAAGTACAAAAGACTGCCAAAACTTGATTTTACCTCCTTTGAGGTTAACTTTGACAGGAGATCTTTGCATTCAGAAAGCAATCCACGCTCATTCAACGCCATGCTTGCAAGTTCACTTATAAACATATTCACCTGTTCAACCTACAGACCAAAATTAATAATTGAATACTACCAGGGGGAAAAAAAAAATGATATGATACAAGCCAATATGCTCAGAAAGAAGGAAACAGAATTAACCATCAGAAAAATGGATTAATCAAATCAGCTCCATGAGTACTACACTCTTAAAGACCATGCATAAAATAATGCATCAGAGAAATTAGACACCATGTCATTCTGAGTGTTGGTTACCAGATTCCCTTTACCAAGCATATTCTATAATATGTCTGCAAGGAAACAGGTTACTAAAAAAATACTGAAAATATTCAGACCATCAGAGAAGAGGAGCACAGGCCAAGTACTTCCCACATCTTTCCACTTTCGGCCAAGCAAAATGAAATCTCTGGCTGAAAATTAAAGTTATTTCAGCAGGATGAGGAAGGTTGTGCAGGGGCGAAAAATGAGATAGTTGAGTAGGAGGAGAAGACAGGAAGTGAGAGGGGTGCTCTAGGGGTATGAAGTTTGAGAAGATCTCAAGACAGCATCATGAATCCAATGGTCTTATTTTGAAATAGCAAACAAAAATTATATATTTTACTCCATAAGAGTGAAAAAAATTCCACATCCAATATCTTTTGGAGATGAATGTCATACAATAATAATGGAAGGCATGTAGCTGATTTGTACTTACATTAAAAGTTTGTAGAACATCTGTAGAAAGGTCATTGCATGAGAATTTTGAATATATTGATTCTTAACTAAAACCCCTGAAGAAGTCATTAACACGTGATTTCTCTTTATCACATATATGACCAATATCTATACAAAAAGTTATACTCCTACCACGTAACGGATAACAGCTTCCTTTGTTGCTAGAGGCCAAAAAGAATGCCTGTGGGTAATATGTTTTTAGAAAATGTGGCAACTTGCTTATTTGGGTGTAAGTATTTGTTTTATTATTTCTATTTTTAGGACAGGCTCAACCAGGTTCGATGAGGTAATGTTGCTTCACACAATTGCAACCTTTAAAGACTTCTGCAGCAAACAATAATATCTAGAAAATCCTAAATCTGCATGAAATTAGAGAGAATCGAGAAAGGGCAACGTTTTTATTTTTAACAAATAAAAGAGACATCTGGAATTTTGTCTTTTAGGAAGTTCTTTCCACCTCTTCTTATCTTGGTAGGAAGCCCTTGGGGGAGTAATGAAAATTACAACCATACTGCTTTTGTTTGGTGCAGCAGCTAGAGTAGGACCTAAGCTGTAAAACCCTTGAGGCTAGAAATTTATCAGAATCACCCATGTCATCCAAAAGTTGTAAAAGATAGATTCTATTGTGATATTATATCGAGCTTTAGTTTACTTAATCATGCTGTATGCCTAAAACTTTCACTACCTTTTGAGCAGTCTCAATATATCATTTTCATCTTTTGCACTCAACATTATATAATGTCATCCATTTAACTTCTGTACAGGTTAAAGGCTAGATTTTCTACTCAGATAACTTTAAATATCAAACCAAGCACTGGAATAGAAGTCAGATGAGCAACACATCATATTATCTGTATCCTTATCTTCTCGTTAAGATTGGGAAACCTAAATACACATGCACATATATTTCAAGGATTCTACAATGCTAGACTGCCAAAACAACCGTATTCATGATATGCACACTTCAATTATTTTAATCAGTGGGAAAGGTAAACATGTCAGATGTCTGAAGCCATAATGTGTTGCCAATGCAAACTGCATATGGATTTCACCATATCATAACATAAACGTGATCTACCACTACAAGTAGCAATTTTCAGGTAGAAATAAATAATCACCTTTGTCAGCAAAGAACCTGTAGAGGATGCCATTGTTTGCATCACATCAACGGCTGAATAGAGAGCATTTTTTACTTCCTGAATGTCTGCCTGCAATGTGAAATAAGAAGGAATTAGATGGAGTTAAATCATTACCATACTCAATTGAAGAAAATGATATCAATTATAATTCATTAGAGAAAAAAGAATACCCTAGCACCATCAACAACTGGTAGCCGGACGACGCTAGCTTCCAGAGCTTCTGTAGCTCCTAACAAGGAATTACTGAGATCTCTCTCTATAATATCCCAATCCTCCAAAGAAGGAACCTAAACCCATCGGCCACATGAGATGCAAGGTAAAGATGTATATATTAAATGGTCATATACAACAATATAAGCTAAAATACTACCACATACGTGAAAGAAACAATGAAAGACGAAGGAAATTATAAAATAGAATTATATATTGCACAAAAGTTATTGTATGAGATTTGGACAATCAGGCCAACTTTTACCATGCAACGAAGGGAGCATCAATAACCAAATTTTTAAAACATATATATTATATATATAGAAAAAGAAGGAGAAGAAGAAAAATAAGGGAAGGTGGTCAAGAGAAAATTTTGATGCATTCACAAAACAACAAATAGGCAAATGCAGCAAACAGATATCAAGGACAAAAAGAGTCAAAGTTTTAAGGCATTGTAAAAAACAATTGTAGGAGAGATCAGTCTTACTTGTCTGTTCAATATGGAACACAACTTCAAATTATGGTTCAGTAGTTGCAGTTCCATTCTCTTTGACTTAACTGAATGTCGCAATTTTGAGGTGGTCACCCATGCATTATAGAGACTTCTCTGATCAAATTGAGAAAACATTCAGCAGAGAAATATAATTTACTTTCTCAATGAAGAAGCAGATTACTTGATTCTACACAATAAAACTTGGATCCCTAGATGCACTGTCTCAGTGATTCCTCCCCTATCACTCTACAGCGGCAGGACATCTAAGAGCTACTCAATTATGTCTGGATCATTATTCAAAGAGATGTAAGTCTGCCTTCTTTCTTAAGTAACTGTTTGGATTTTCAATTGCAAGGTGGGAAGTCTCTAGTTTTAATTTTTAATGATACATCAAAACATGTTATTGTAGCACTGTCCCACAACCTTCATGCATTCTTACAAAACCAAAACCCCTTAGAATTCTTAAAAGAAGCTAAAATCCAACTTTCCTCACGGTTACAATGATCAAATAAGTATTTTCTTCAGAGAACTTTTCTCTCCCCATAATCTCAAAATTGCAAGCCTGACCCGCCTCAGGTTTATATTCTTGAAACCACAGTGCTTCTTGTTATCCACATGTTCTATAGGCAATGTCCAATATTGCTTGCAATTCATAATTGATTTGTTGGAATAGAAACTTAAGATTCTTCTTATTTTCACGTTACCAAAGAGAAGGTGATCTTTATATCAAAGCCAAACAAGTTCTTGACGTAGTAATCTTCTAAAAATTAAAGTGCATATTCCGTTTGAAGTTAGTAATCAGAAATATGTTAAAATACTGGTGTCCTTCATCCTTGTTGAATTTCTTTATCCTCTAGAGGATCCCAGATTATGTCATCCCCGCATCAACCTAGCTATTAAAAGGTATAATAAATATGAGCAACCAATCATCTGCAAATATAAATGAAATTTTACACTGTCGTCCATCACTTTCAAATTCGAATAACTTCTAAGTAAATATTTTAAGTTGGAATAAAACATTTGAGCTCCATGCAAATGCTAAAACAATGGCGAATCATTTTGAACTCCAATATATTGTCTATTTCACAAGTTTATCAGTGAATCGGGTATGAGAAAGGAAATGTAATCCAGAATTTATTATGCAGCAATTGAGATTCCATTGTGCATATAGCACATCAAAAGAATGAATTTCTGAAGACCAATTCATATGCGCGGTCAACTAACTCAAAAATACGAAAAAAAAAAAAAAAAAAAAAAGAAGGAAAGAAGGCAAATAGAGTTTCACCTCTGCTCCCTCTGTCTGAACCATCAGAGAGGCCTCTGCCCGAGCATTTGCAAATCGCCACTGCAAATGACGATTATACAGCAGCCTCAATTCATGTGCGTCGAGAATCATGTTCTCCCCCATCTTCCCTCTTCTGACATCAGCAGCAAAGCTCAAAATGGATGGCGTACTACCCACATTATTATTTAAAATATTTGATGCAGCATTTCTCATTCTAATTGGACTAGGCGTTCCCCTGGCTGCAAAATTGATTGATGAACTGAAAACCTTACTAGGTGATGCAGGCCTCAAACCCCCGCGAAGAGGAGAGGATAATCCCTTTCCACTTGACACATTTCGGGCCGAGGATGCTGGAACATCATTCAAATTTTTTTTTGCACCAATTAACTTTGAAGCACCTGTAACTTTTGATCCATTGTTTTTCTGTACCGGTGACCCGGGCTCCGATCCTCTTTGAAGCCTATTACTAGTCTCTTGCCAAACCCTAGCAGGAACAACAATTCCACGGGGACCTCCACGCGAGTGAGCCTCACTGCCACATTCCTGTAAACTTGTAATGCTCCCTGAAGATACACTATCACTATCGGATGCGGCTCGTTCAAAAGCAGCAGATATAGCGGAAATTGCCCCAGGGACAAGATCAACTATCTTTTCGAGCTCAATATGCTTAGGATTGGATTCCAATTTAGTTCCAGCGATATTTCTTTTGTTATCGTCCATCATAGATTTTTGCATTGCAGTAGATACCCTCGCAGATCCACTCCCTCGAGCCTTCTCAGTAAGGGCGCCAAAATCTAAGCTCTTGGTGAAAAAACTAGAATTACCTGACCTCGACCTGGCCGGCCACCGATGCTGATCACTCAGTTTTGAAGTTAAATTCTCCCTCTGATCTCTCGCTGGCGTCGTTTTCCTCCTCTCCGGCGTCTCTTTCCTCATAGTTGCAGAACTACTGGAAACAGGAGCTGGCTTGGCTTTGCTCTTAAGTACAGAAAACGATTCACCTTGAAACGACACCGAAAAACTCCTGGTCGAAGTCATAAGAAGCTTACTAGCATTTGACATATCCCCAGATACAGTTCGAGGAGTCACCGGACGCCGCCGCTCCACCGACTGTGACCGGCGATTCGAATTAGGCACAGAAGCCATCGGAGTAGTCGGCACTGTCCTGGCCATCACAGAGGAGGCACTCCGCCGCGGCGTCAAGTAATTCGACGAGTTGGACGAAGATGACGTCGTCGTTGAAGTTGAAGAAGAAGACGACGTCGAGGAGGATAAGTATCGAGAAGCGATCTCCTTCGATTTAGGTCTCCTTGGATTCCCATTTTCAGCTTCAGAAGGCAACAATGGAGGTCTCTTCGGATTCCGGAAAATGTTATTTCTTAATTTTCCATTACTGACGGAATTAACACCATTTGATGAGAGCTTAGAATTTTGTTGGGACACAGCAATCACCATTGATTTTTTAGCTTTTTCACATCTCTTGATAAAATTTTACAGTACAAAACAAACCCTAATTCTTCAAGAAATACACTAAATTCAAGTGAGAGAAACCGAAATTGGGAATTTAACAGTCGAACTATCTTCTTGTTTACCTAAAAACCAGTCAATTATGAATAGGTGAAGCGCGAGGTTTTAAGCGGATTAGGGAGAGAAAGAGGCACCAAAAATGTGACCGTTACGAGAAGCCGGCGAAAATATACGCGTAAGAAAGAAAGATAGAGAGAGAGAGAGAAAAAGAAAAGGAAAGTGCGGGCCTATTGGATGACTGACCAGATTTTGGAGCATAACTGTCGAAGACTATGTATATGTGCGTGAGAGAGAGAGAGAAAATGTTGTTTTCCTGCTTCCTTGGGTGTACATTATCCAACGCCGTTTGTACCTTAATTTGACGTGAGATATGAAAAAATGAATTTCCTTATCCACGCGCGAGAATTTCGCTTTAGAGTACTCGCTGCCATGACGTGTGCACGTATTAATAGTATTCCACAAGGTTATTTCCACCATGATTGTAGCTTAATGTCCTGAACCCTAGTGGATCCGTTCTTTTTTTTTTTTTTTTTTTTTCTCTCTGGTAATTTAGAAAATTAATTTATTATTTAATTGTTATTATTATTATTTTTGAACATAAGACTTTGAAAAAAAAAAAAAAAAAAGGTAAAGAAAAGAAAAATAATCAAGGGATACGGGAGAGTGGGAGGCAGACTAGGGTGGGGAATACGTGGGAGAGGAGGTAACGCGGACGTCAGTGAGGGTGGTATGAAACGGTGAGTAAAGAAATAAAAGACAGCGACTGAGTGAGAGTGGGTTAGGAAAGTTTTTTTTCTTATGAATCTTTCGAGAGACGTTACATTTGATGACAAATTAGTTGGGGAATTTCATTTATTTATTTTAATATATCTGTTTTAAGTAAAGTATTAAGCAAATGGACATAAATAGTACTTAAACTATGGTTATTTGATGACAATGGTCCCTAAATTAATTTTTTTTTTGATATTGGTCCCTGATTAATTCTTTGATTTATTAAGATTTTGCCCATAGATTTCTTTCGGCCTGGGTCAACACTAGTACCCTAATAGGTAAATAAGGTATGGATATGGTTTATGCTGAGATTGCTTCCGTCGTTCACTAGATCATCGTCAACGATGTTGCTCTTTTGGCGTGCACTAAAAGTCCCAGTTTAGAGTTAAGAGACGCGGATCTTCTATCGGGTTCTTCTGGTGGCATGGCAAGAGGGAGGGAAGGGAAGGTGGTTGACCCGAAGGTGGAGTTGCTTGAGGACGAGGATGGTGAAGATTACGAGATTATCGAGCTTGATGCGGTGGAGATTTTACCCAGAGTTCGTTTTCATTTTTTTTTTCTAAGTAAAAAGACCAAAATACCACTGGGCAAATTTTTTTTTTTTTTTGTAAAAAAAAAACTTAAACAATAACTTAAAAAAAAATTTAACCAAAATGACCAATGTTACACAATTCAACATAGTTCAAGACCAATGTCACCAAATGACCATAGTTTGGGGACTATTTATGCCAATTTGCCTAAAATTTTTGTTATCCTACTGTTAATTTCAAAAAAAAAAAAAAAAATTGTCTAAGGGTATTTTAGTCATTTTACAATAACACTATACAAAAGAAATATCTATTATTGATACAAATATATACATATATATATATATATAGTCATTTCTCTCATTTTTTTCATTGTACACGCGCGCACACGCACACACACACACACACACACATATATATATATATATATATATATATATATACGTTGACTTTTTTTTGTATAATGTTATTATAAAATGACTAAAATTTGCTTGGACAATTTTTTTTTTTTAAAAAAAAAATTAACGGTGAAATAACAACAATTTTTAACGGAATGATCAATTCCACACAATTTAACGTAATTCAGAGATCAATATCACCAAATAGCCATAGTTTGGGGACTATTTATGCCAATTTGCCTAAAGAATTATTCTTTTAAACAAAAATTAATTTAATAGACTTGGCAGTTTTATAATAATTTATTTATATATATATGTATTAAGTCAAATAGTTCTGAGAAGAACGTGACATGGATTTGTCACTTAGAGAGCATGACAAGCGTGCAAAATTAGGATTTAATAATTATAGGAAGGGAAGTTACCCAAAGGGATTAATTACAGGACACTTAAAAAAATAATAATGAGAGGGTCGACGGCTAGTTGGACTTTTAGTGGGATCTAATTTTGCTACCACATAATTATTTTTTATGTCATGTTGAATGTTACGTGAAAAAAATAAAAATACTTTATTTATTAGACAAAATTTGAGTTCACTTGAAAAAAAAAAAAAAAAAAAAAAAAATTCTCTAATTATCATCGTCTCATAGAGGAAAAAATTATCATTTTCATGTTTGAATCTGTTAGGGAGTCACCTCTAAAGGAAAAGGGATTTGGTAAGCACAGGCAAAAAAACAAAAAAAAAAAAAAAAAAAAAAAAAAGAAGGAAAGAAACAGAGAGCAGCGTATTCCCGCTAAGTACGTGCATTCTTTTTTTTTTTTTTTTTTTATAGTTAAAAAAGAGAGGACGGGCAAAGCTCGACGTGGTCATCCCAATTAAGTGATCCTTTCCACCGTAAAATGTTTCAACCGGTTGGGTCAAGTAGCCCGATGCTCAGACACGTCACCACAATCGCCACCAAACACACCAGCAGTCCGAACGCTAACCCACGGCGTCAAATATTCTAGGCCGGCCACCGCCATTCCAGAATACACCGCTTACAAGGTGCGAGTCCTATGTCCTCAATGAGATTTAAACCTGTGACGTTTAATACAGAATTAAAAATCTAACACATTGGACTACCACGCCGGTGGTTAAGTACGTGCATTCATAAAAAATTTTTTTAAAAAAAAAAATGCTAAAAGAATGATTCACCAAGAGGCTGTTATGATGAAAAAGAAGAGAGTATAAAAGTCAGTCGCCTTACCAAAACAAAGGTAAATGAAAGATATTCAATTAGTAGAAAACACAATTATCTTTTATTCTTCCTAACTTAATCATTAAGAGAGTTTTCTCGAAAATTATACCTCCGGCGACAAGACCTTTTTGCAAGTACCTTCGTCTAGAATTCCCTTGACGTAGTAAAAGAGAGTTGTCACATAATAATTGAGGGACATCAAATAACAATCTCATTTATAATTAAAAATTCATATATCTAAATTGTGATAATAATAAATATTCTAATTAAAAAGATTGATTAAAAGTGTGCTATTGGTAATAAATGGAAAATGATTAATTTTTAAGTTACTACTACTACTACTACTACTAATCAAATTATGTAAAATTTACCTTTAACGTTTAACCAAACATAGTAATTGGATTCGGGTTTATTTTTTCCTGGTTTTGTAAGTATTGGAAGTTGTCTTTTTCCATTTTTTGATTTTAAACTTTTCTTCTACTTCATGTAAAGATAGGACAATTATTGTGTTTAACGTTGCTTCTTATGTTTTTGTTAATGAAATCAGCTACCCCCGCACGCCTTTTTCACTTATCATTTTCTATTAGGAAAATAATTTCAAATTATAAAATTAAAATAATATTTATTAGCATTTTTAAATTATTTTTATATAATTAATTCCCATTAATTATTATTTATGAAATATATAATTCTGTCTTTTTAATCGGCGTATACTAAGGATCACATATGAATTAACTTAGATGACTTCAAATTGTCCTACTCGGCTGCCTAATTCCTGAGTTGGACTAACTTCCCTTCCAATTCCAACACCATATTATTATTATTTGTTCTACAATAAGTTTAAGAAATTTAAATATGTTTTTGGTATATATTGGTAAATTTCATATTTTGGTCTTATAACTATTTTCATTTTTTGAATTTGGTCTTAAATCTTAAAAAATCAAGAATTTGGTCCTATAATTATTTTCGTTTTCTGAATTTAGTTCTAAATTTTAAAAAATCAAGAA
>JAXGGT010000004.1:5977742-5992834 GCA_035583425.1 Marsdenia floribunda | reverse complement strand
GCTTTCGGCTTCCAATGGACCCCATTTTTTCAAATTTTCTTTTTTCTATCCGTGCCCAACCTGCACATCTTCACAGCCTCATTGTTCTTTGCAAGAGGCTCGCTTACGAGCTCTCTGAGAACATCATTCATTATTTCTTTACTTTGTTAAAAATGATTGACAATACTTTCTCAATGAGACCTCGTAGAAATAAATTCTCACTTTTTAACTCCATTCCCAATAAGGTAAACTGGAGGGAAAAATGGGTTCTGGGAGAGTGCAAAGTAGGTTTCCCTTTTCTTCCATTAGAAAACTCTTTGTAAAATGGAAATCCCCTTCTTCTACTTCGAAATTCTCTTTGACAGATAGGGCTTTTTTTTTAAATAACAGAGGGTAACTTGGGTAAAGACCCCTCCAAGCAAACAAAATTTTATTCGATTAATGAGTTATTAAGTAAGGAGAGTTTGAAATGGTGTGGAATTGGCAGTAGTAAGGAGAGGAGAGTGGAGTTAGGTCTGGAAGATGAGAATGTATATAATAAGTGGCCACTCCACCCCAGTGGGGTCTTTGCCAATGAATGCGTGAACTACAAAGAAGAGACCTCGCTGGGTTGTCAGACCACAATTTGTAGATAGCTTGACTTCAACAACTTTTATTTTTAAATTTTGAATATTTGATATTTTATCCATTGTTCTAATCTTCTTGCTCTTCACTTTGTAGCTATGGCCTTCGACAAATTTGAGGAAATCAAAAAGAAGTAGAAGGCTGATAGATAGGCACAGCTTCGAAAAATCTCTACCAAACCTCCTATTCCTCAAACTAAAGAAGACATTGAGAAGAAGGACAAGGAGAGAATGGCAGAGACGCAGGGTTCAACCTCCGAAGTGTCCCAAGAGGCTTCTCAGGTTACTAAAGCTAAAAATAAGGCTTCAAAAGGCTCCCGAGGGTAAAAGTCTACTACTCTGAAGCCTCCTCCAAAAGAGTCCAAACACAAGAAGAGGTCTCATGGTGAGGAGGAATCCGGAGTTTCCAAAAACCCAAAAGGCTAAACTTCTGACTCCTCTGCTGATGCCTACCCTCCTACTCCGACTGTTGGGGTTTCTTCTACACCTCCTATTGCTACTTCTTTGAAGGCCTCAATTTCAAGTGAAGGACCCTCTTAGTTGAGACAGGGGTTTGAATATCCCCGTATTATTGCGGGTATGGAGGAGGTTGCAAATGAGATTGATGATTACTCCCCTGATCTCACCAACCTTCACATCAATGAACCCAAAAATGCTATGATTTTGGGGAGGTCCGTTATCAACCGGAGTGTTGACCCTGACCTCTTCAACATCATTTAAAAAATGAGCTATAAGGAGGCCTTCAACAGGTTTGGGGGGTCTAGTCTCCGAGGTAAGAGACTTTACTTTATTTCCTTTACTCTTCTTTGTTCTTCTTTAAATCTTGACATCAATTTTTCTTCATTTTCAAATGTCTACTTATGGGCTTTTTTTGGCTGATACTGCAAAGAGGGCGGACTCCATAACTGCCTAATGCTCTCGGCCTAGAAACAAAATGTGGCAAGTTGGAAACTTCGTCTCTAGAGTTGAAGGCGAAGTTTGATGTTGAAGAAAGAAGGGCTAACTCTATGCTAAATGAAAGAAATAAAGCCCAAGCGGAGTTGGCTTCTTGCCAGAAGGAAGTAAAGGAGTAGAAGGTGAAGTTAGCTACCAGCGAAGCTGACAACAAGGAGTTAAAGGAGAAAAATTCAAAGCTTATTGACTCCGAGAATGAGGCCAAGATTTCTACTGATTAGGTAGAAAAGAGAGTCAAATATTATAGGTCGCCTGCATTCACAGAGTTAGTGGTCAATGAGTACAAGGCTTCAAAAGAGTATAGAAATGCAGTTGATGAGGAGTCTATGGTATATTTAAATTGCGGTGCTGCACATATGGCTAGACAGATCCATCACTACTTCAAGGACAAAAGTCCACTCCTTCAAGTCTATGACCTGTTCTTCACTAACTTAAAAGCACGGAGTGGACAAAACTTTGTCCCTTTTGCTGATGAAGAAGTGGATGAAACTAAGAAGTATGATGAAAGGAAAGGCCTGCCTCCAAGGACTCCTCCAACCAAAATTTCTCCAGACTTCTTTGAGCTCGTCGACTTGATGCTTCTTGACTTCGTTATCAACGATGACATTAGAGATGCTGAGCTCACCCGAGTGGAACAAGCTTTTATTAATGATCAAACTCTGGCGCCACAGATCCCCTCTCCAACTGCTGACACTTCGAGTCCTTCTCTCACAGCTTCAACTTCGCAGCCTCCAGCAGATGTTCCAATAGATCCTACTGCTAATTCTCAAGAGTAGAATTTCTTATTTTGTAATAGAATAGGATTTCATGTACTCTTCTATTTTTATTAATGAAAATTTCCTTCTCATTAATTTTTTGAAGTATTATACTTCATTCATATTCAAGTTATTTGTCTTTTTTCTTTTGTTTTTATTTTTAATAAACAATAAACAAATAATGCTCATTAATAAAAAAAAAAAATGAGTCAACAAGAATTATCTTATTAACATCATAAACTATTCAAGTTTTATTTGCTCGGACTTCGTACATTCTGTAAACAAATATAATTTATTTACATGTAGTACTTTTGCAGATGGTTTGTATACCATGGATTAGGCAACATTGTTCCATCTTCTTTTGCTAGTCTGAATGCTCCCAGTTGCACTTTGCTTTTGATCTAGTATGGGCTATCCCAATTCGGAGTGAGTTTAGTAGCCTCCATTTGTTGACCAGTCACTTCGATTTTTCTCAAGACCCAACCTCCGATTTGCAAAGATCTTTTTCGTACATTCTTATCATGACCTAACTTCTTTTGTTGCTTGTATGCTTGCATTTGAAGTCTAGCCATTTTTCTTCTTTCATCTAACAAATCCAAGTCCATAGCCCTTGAACATTGATTTCTTTCTTCTTTGTAGTTCGACACTCTATAAAGCAATGCATTCTCAGTTGGTGCTACTACTTCTGAGCCACAGAAAAAGGAATAAGGAGTTTCTCTGGTGGGTCCCCTAGTCGAGGTCCAAGCTGCCTATAAGACAAGATTCAGCTTGTCACCCATTTGTTAGATTTTCCTTCCAAATTCTTCTTTAATGTCTTCAAACTATTTTATTAGCGACTTTAGCTTGACCGTTTCCTTGAGGATGAGTGACAAATGATTTCCAATGTTTAATGCTCAGTCTATTGCATCCTCTGTGAATTTCTTTGAGAATTGAGTCCCATGATCTGTCACTACGACCCTTGGAACTCCAAAGTGGTACAAGACAAAGTCATGGAAGAAATTCAAGGTGTTATCTTCCGTTGGATGTTGGATGTACCAACGGTTTGACTGCAATCCATTTGGAGAAATAATCAATGGCCACGATTAAGTACTCGAACCCGTTTTTTGCTTTTGGAAATTTACCCATCAGGTCCATTCCCCACATATCAAATGACCACGTGGCTACAACTGGTGTTTGTTCAATTGATGAGAGTCAGGGTATATCTCCAAATTTTTGGCAGCTTTTACATCTTTTAACAAAATGATCAGCATCCTGGCGAAGTGTCGGCCAGTAATACCCTGATGGATAACCTTTTCTACTAAAGCCCATGCGCCGGGTTGACATCTGCAGACTCCTTCGTGCAGCTCTTGCAAGACCAGCTTTGTATTTGAAGGTGGGATACATCTTAACAATGATTTTGAGAAGATCTTTGATACAAGATTCCTTGATGGACAATGTATCGAGCTGCTTGTTTTTGAAGCTACTTCACTTCGTTTAGGTCATTTGGAAGGGTTCCATTCTCGATAAAGTTCTTAATATGGTTTATCCAGGTTGTTGACTCTTCATTGATGACAAAAATGTTACTGGCTTGACCAATTGATGGAGTATCATTGATTTCCATATTGACTTCAAGATTATTTGGGACTTCACCTGATGCTATTTTTGATAAAAGATCTACTCTCTGGTTTTAATTTTGATCAATTTTCTTGATGATAAAGTCTTGGTACTTGGCTTTCAGATTTTGCGAATGTTTAGCATATTCTTTTAAATTGTCAGAGTTAACGACATACTCTCCATTAACTTGTTGCTCCACTATATGTGAATCGCTGAGCACTCTTAGACTTGTGATTCCAACTTTCGCTGCCCATTTCATTCCGATTAGGAGAGCTTCATACTCCACCTAATTATTAGACACTGCAAAGTTGAGTTTGATACTTCGTTCTTCACTCCTTTGAGAGATCAGAGAGGTCAACAATAAGCCTACTCCAGCTCTATTGGCATTCACCGCTCCATCTACCATTAGAACCCAATATTGAGTTGTTTGTTCAAGCTATGAGGTATATGGGACAAGTGCTTGATTGGCATGTTAAGTAGTAAACGAAGTCTCGATAAGGAAATCAACTAGTGCTTGTGCTGTAATGGCGGTGTGGGGTGCAAATGTTATATTAAAACCGCACAATTCTATTGG
Source organism: Marsdenia floribunda (assembly GCA_035583425.1). NCBI lineage: Eukaryota > Viridiplantae > Streptophyta > Magnoliopsida > Gentianales > Apocynaceae > Marsdenia > Marsdenia floribunda. The sequence goes on along the minus strand of JAXGGT010000004.1, from coordinate 5,988,356 downwards.
TCACTTAAGCATTCTGCCCAACTAATCTAGCTTATGATAAATTCGTTGAAGTGGTGCATTTGTGTAGACAGTGATTGGGTTTGATTCAAAGTATGCTCGTATTTTGTGAGTCGCGACAACCAAAACATAAGCTAATTTCTCTATATTAGGGTACTGGGACTCTGGCTTGTTGTGGACTTTACTTACATAATAGACTGCGAGTTGTTCAACTTCTCGGATTAAAACAGATGCAACAACAAAGTTGGAAGCAACTAAATATACAAAAAGCATTTCCCCTAATTTCGGTGAACTAAGTAGAGGTGAGTTCTCTCAATTTTTCTCAAGCCTCTTTACAATCATTATTCCATACAAAATTTTGGGTTGCTATCTTCAAAGTCTTGAAAAATGGCAGGCATCTCTCTGTAGACTTCGATATGAACCGTCCCAGAGTAGATATACATCCCTTTAGCCTATGGACATCCTTTAGGCACTTCAATTCTTTAAGGTTCACGAGGGAAGAGATTTTCTCGGGGTTGGCTTCAATTCCTCTTTCTATCATCATGAAACCCAGAAACTTACCTGATCGAACTCCGGAGGTGCACTTCGTCGGGTTTAATTTGAGGTTATAAGCAATAAGGATTGTTTTAGATCCTCCAAATGTGAGACCCCTTTCTTGGTCTTCACCACCATGTCATCTACATAAGCCTCTACATTTCTCCCTAATTATGCTTTCAACACGTCATTGATCATCCTTTGATAAGTGGCCCCAGCGTTTTTGAGCCCAAAGGGCATGACATTGTAACAAAATATTCCCCCACCTGCTCTGAATGAGGTATGAATCTAGTCAGGCATGTGCATCTTAATCTGATGATAACCGAAAAATGCACCAATGAAGCTTAAAGTGCCATATCTTGCCATAGCATCCACCAAGTGGTCAATTCTAGGGAGTGGGTAGCAATCCTTTGGGCATGTTTTGTTAAGATCGTTGAAGTCCACACACATGCACCACTTTTCGAAAGACTTTTTCACCATGACTACATTGGCAAACCATGTAGGGTATTTTACTTCTCTTATGAACTTTGCTTTCAGTAGCTTTGCCACTTCTTCTTGCATACCTTTCTCCTTTTCTTCACCGAACTGTCTTTGCTTTTGTTGGATCGGAGTGAGTGTAGGATTGATATTCAATTTACGCACATCGACTTCTTCACTCAATCCACTCATGTCCTCTGTTGTCCAAGCGAAGTTGTCTTGATGGTTTTTCAAAAATTGTTTCAACTACGTGGCTTCTTCCTCCGAAATTTCTCCTTTGATCTTCACTGTTTGGTTGGGGTATTTGGTATTAACCACCACCTCTCTATACTCTGGATTCTCTGCTATCATCAAAACTGAGTCTATTTCCATGGGTCGTACTTCAGCCAAAGATTGCTTCTTTTTAGTTTTTACCAAGTAAGGCAATACACATTTAGATCGCTCTTTACCTCGCCTAATCCTTGCGGAGTTGAGAACTTCACTCTTTGATATGGCAATGATACCACTATGTCGAATTGAGCTTATGAAGGAGTTCCCATGGGAGCATTATAAGTGGACTCCACGTCAACTACATAGAACTTAATGTTTTTAGTCCGGATCTGTGGTGAGGTACCAATGGTTACTTGCATTTCCACGGTTCCTTTTACTTCTACTTTGTGCAAAGTAAAATCTTCCAATGGGGTTGAACTTGGGGTCAGTTGTGTATCCATGAACCCCATCTATTTGAAGCACTTGTAAAACAAAACATTTTTTATGCTCTGGTGTCAATTAGGATTCTCTTGACTATGCACAGGTCCATAGCCAGGTATTCCATTGCTACCTCAATAACAATTGGATTGATTCTCATCTCTGGAGTATGAGCAAGTTCTAGCTTGAACCCCATCTCTTTGAAGTACTTGTAAAACAAAACATTTTTTGATCCTCCGGTGTCAATTAGGATTCTCTTGACTATGCATCGGTCCATAGCCGGGTATTCCATTGCTACCTCAATAACAATTAGACTGATTCCCATCTCTAGAGTAGGAGCAAGTTCTAGCTTGGAGAAAGTCATTATTTCTTTGTCATTGATGTACTCCGGGATACCGAATGTAGTCTTCAAAGTATTGATATGCTTCTTCAATTGTGTGAGGGTAGACACTTCCATAGTGATTACATCAATCACTCTTTCATTCCCTTTTTCTGAAGTTCTCGGTGTACTTTGAACTTTATATTCACTTAATCTGCCATCTTGTATCAATTTCTCAATTGCTCTTTTCAATTGAATACAATTCTCAGTCAGATGTCTGTGATCTTGATTGAACGAGCAATATTTGCTCTTATCGCGGAAATTCTGAGAGCAAGGATGCATAGGCTCAGGGTCCTGCACTCCGTACCTTTCTTTTAGCACTGAGACCAGATCTTCTTTCAGGATATTAAGCGGAGTGAAGGATTCTGTCTTTCTTGTACGTTCTTTCCCTCTTTCTTAAAATCGGAAGTGGCAGGGGCTTTCCCTTTATATTGCGAACTGGTATTTTTCTCTTTTTTCTACTTTTTTGAACTGGATCTTTCTTCTACAGTGTTTACCTCAGCCAATGCAACCTTATGAGCTATGTTGAACATCTCACCCAAAGTTTTGGGTTTTTTCAGCTGAAACTTGGTATGCAATGCTGAACTTCACAATCCTCCCTCAAAGCATATTAGCATAGTATCTTCACTGAGTCCTTAGATTTCATCATACACCTTCTTAAACTTTTCGAGGTAGGACAATAAACTTTCACCTTCTCTTTACTTCACATTTGCAAAGTCTCCTATGGTCTATGGAATTACTCCGGCAGTGTTGAATTTATAGAGAAATGCCTTCTCCAAGCGGACCAAGAGTCAATGGAATTGGACTTTAGTGTCGTGAACCAAGTTAATGCCTTTTCAGACAAAGTACTTGGGAAGGCTTTACACAGCAGAGCTTCATCGTTAGTGACCAACCCCATTGCTGACTTATACCTACAAATGTGTTCTTGTGGTCGGCTTCTTCCATTATATAGCACAAATTGAGGAAGCTTCGAATTAGAATCAGGCGCAACTTCTTTGGTCCACCTAGTAAATGGACCGATTTCAATTGATCTCCTCTATGTTGAAGTCTTAATTCGTGTTGGTGGCTCCGTCGGTCTCTGATCTTTGGTCCTCTTGGACCCTCTTTGGTCAAAATGTTTAGTGGGAGCCCAAGATGGGAGTCTGGAAAAATGATGAGATTCTCCCACTTCACAAAGAGCCCTACGAGTATGAGAAAGTTCACCCCTAGATTGCCCATGTATTAGATTCATCTGATGAGTTGTACTTACACTTCTTCGTGAATATGGTGCAGCTCTTCTTCGATGTGTTGAGTTGAGGCTTTCCCTCTTACTCTGAGCTAGATCACGCGGTATCCTTTGAGGAACCTGAGGGGGTTCGGGTCACGAAGTATTTCCCACATTCATGAACTCCGGTGGAGGCAAATGTTGACCCAACTCATCCATTTGTCTCTTTAGTTTGAACCATTCCTCCATTACTTTTTGTTGCTTGTGCATTCTTTCCAATTCTTCTCTCATTTTTTGCATCTCTTGTTCCTCATTTCTTGCATATGCATGGGAACTTCGGCTGTTAAGTTGATCTCTTAGATCATGAGAAGGAGTTTGCTGGCCCAGACATTCAGCTACTGGCCGTCTTGGTGCTGGAGTCACCATTTGTGGTGACCTAGCTCTCGGCACAGATTGCTGAGTGTCTGTGGTAGTAAAGTGTGTCCTTTTTGAATTTGAACATTGCGACATTCTTACTACACACATATTTTTCCTTTGCTAGAAAGATGAAAGAAGGAAAACAAAAGTTGATGAAAAGATATAAGATAATAGATTCTTGAACTTCAAAGAAACAACCTTTTCAAACGTTTTCTGGTAACGAAACTAAATTGATTGGAAATTTTGTTTAAGGTAAAAAAGTTGTTGTTAAAATGATGAGAATAATAATCAAGTTAAGCCTAAAGGTCTCCAGTACAACATCAATGAAGCTTCCTGGACACTTCAATCCTACAAAACAAGGTTCAAGGGAGAAAGATTTCTCCGATGAACTCTCCGACAATCAAGTTAGAAGGAGATATGGGAGAAGAAATAGCTGAAAATCAAGCTAGAACTTTTAAAAACTTTTGCACGAAAAAGGATGAAAAAGATGATAATTTTTGTGTACTTTTTTTGTATCTCAAAAGCATCTCGATATCAGCATTGTATTCTTCCTTTTATAAGCAAGTTGGGTTATCTCTTGAAAGTTCAAGTGGCAAGATCTGTATGCTTGTATTTATTGCATTTTGTACCCCTGGTTGGATCTCAAATTAAGTTTATAAGTAGATAATTGTAAATTCACTTGATAATTTATCACCTCAGTCAACAGTTGTATTAAAGATATAATATAAAATAATGTTTAAATTATCATTTTATATTTCTGTTGTTTAGAGGCTTGACGTGACTCTCAGAATCCAAGATTATATGCACTGGACTCCAGATAATTTATAACCCAAAGTGTACAGAATGAAATATTTCAGATTGTCTCTTTATACTTTTTTATGAGTTGGTTGCACTTTCCAGGCTCCACCTTCGTTAACTTCCCTGAGTCTGCACCCGTAGGTGTTTTTATTAATCTTTCTTATGTGTCATATTAGCCTTTTAGTAATTATAATCGAAATTGAGGAAAATTTGCATTTAGATATTATTTTGTTTAGGGAATTCCAAATTTGATCATATTTGGAAATAAGGATAGTACTTATCTGAAAATTAAAATTAGGGATGAAGGTGGGATGATATTTGCCTTAACTTCAGTTTCTTTTTTGCTCACTTTATATATATATATGAATATATATTAAATGTATATTTACATAAAAATAAAAATAAAATAATCATAATATATAATTATTGATTTTTTTATTAAAAATAAAATGTGAATATATATATATATATATATATATTATTTTAATAAAAATTTATTTAATAATTTCTATTAAAACTTCACTAAAAATAATGATGAAAACTTTTGTGAGGATCCTCGCAATCTCTTTTTTTTTTTTGGTAAATGATCCTCACAATCTCTTAATAAGGATAAGACATAATATTTAATAATGGAGACTGAAATAGAGATTTTTATATATTTAATCAGAAATATTTTATTTTAATCTTTAATTTATATTTTAGTATTTTAGTTTGAAAAAAAATCTGAATAGAGATAATAAATATTTAAAGATTAAAGTATTCATGTCCGGCGTTTTTGATTCAATAGAACCAAAACTACAAAATCTAATTTATTTAAAATTAAAAAAATTAATATAAAATATATTATATTTTATGATGAATATATCCATTAATTTTTCTTTTTATAATCTTTTATGTATCAAGTATTCTCTTCTTCATTCAAAAATTATTGCACTTAAAATTAAAAAATTAAAATTTGTAAAAATATTACTTCTTTTCGTCGTAAGAAGATTTACAAATATTTTTTTATAATAATATTTATTAATATTTCTCCTTAAAACTATGAATACTAAAAAAATTCAATTTTCTTATTTTTCATCTGAATAATTAAATGGGAGAAAATTTGAATATTTAAGGTTCATTTGATTTTGTTTTTCCTAGAAAATAGTATTTCAATTTTAATTATATGACATTTAAATTTAATTAATTAATACATTTTAAATAAAAAATAAAAAGGGCAAAAACACAACCAACAAATAATGAGTTTTTTCCGCAAGAGTGATTACACCAACTAATCATTCGGCATTTATAAGAAAAAAAAAAAAAAAAAAAAGAAACTAATCATTCGGCAGTGTGTGACCTCTTGCTCCTCGGGGGAAGGGCCATAGGTTGATTACAAATTCCATTAGTAATTTTACAATTTAGTTCAACTAAATTTTGAACATAACTGAAATTAAACCCAACCAAACTGCAAAAGGGAGCACTCCTATCCCACTGACAAAATCCCAATCACTCCAGGAACAAAACAAGTTCAATTGATGATCAAATATCAGAAGATCACATGCATTTATAAGAGTTTATAATCTCTTCTGCGTGAAGAAATCCTTTACTCTTTTATGTTGTAAACTAGCAACCATCAAAAGGATAGTGGAAAACTTCGAATGAACAATGCATATTCCAAAAAAAAAAAAAAAAAAAAAAAATCATGCTATACAGAGAGTGACATATATTACTTTTTGTCACTTCATATATTCTATATAACACGAAAAAATTTCTACCATTTCATAATAATATACCTTTCAGTCACATAGCACTGCTGCATCTATAATCATTTCCATTTCTTTTTTTCCTTTTGCTCCAGAAGAAAATGATGCTTTTCATCTATGCAAATCACAAAAATCTCCAAGGATATCTCTCATCCAAAACGTTCTCAAACCATGGTTTCAAAGCAATGGAGCACACTTTGCCCAGTCAATAATTCTTGAAAAGCATCTTTTGCTTCTTTTTCTGGTGGAGTTAGTCATATCTGATTGATTTTTTTTTAGCAACTCCCACAAGATACGGACATCCTCATACTCACATGCCCTCACATCATGGCGCAATTTTAAAAGACCTGTAGAAAGTGATATTAGCTTTCCATTCCCTCATGTGCCAAGTTTGCCTTTACTCTATAAATCAGAAAGAAATGAAACAAGATATATAAACAGAAACAGATTGAAAAGAACACAAATTCGACACAATATTGAGAAGATCGCATGTATCAGCAAGAAGAACCTAATGCTCTTCTTAATAGTCCGTACTCATTACCATATACAGAAGCCTATCATACACCTTGCACATTTCTGAATCCAACTTGGAATTAAAGTATAAGCCAAATTAATTAGTTCTACTGAAGAAATATAATCATTCTGTGCACATATATGAATAATTACATGAATGAAAGTATAGGTAATACAAATAAAAATCACCTATACCATATCTCTAAACCATCCAGCTGGTACCACCAAAGGTCAGTATTTCAAGCTAAACCTTACTATTAGCATATATTAAATAAGAAGTATACCTGCCTAAAGTAATTAACTTCTGACTTTTGGATTCACTCTCTCATGTTTCATTGTATCTGCGATTTTCTAAATTCTATGTGCAGGTTGGAAGAGGGAATTGAGAATCACCACAAACAGATGATAACAATTGCTCAACTACATCTTTTATTCTTAATTGAAAACGTGAAGGACAATACAAGTTTAAATCCAATTATTGTAAATAAAATAGCTCAGATGTGTCAAGATCAAGAAAGTCTAAATCTTATTTAAAAATTTTAAAAAATTCATTTGACCAATCAATCAATAGCCATTTATTATTTATTTATTACTAAGATCAAAATATCTTGAAATGAAGTTGAAAATGATGATGATTACCAGATGCATAACAACTGACGACGGCTCTAATGCTGCCTAAAAGTTTTGAATATAACGGCTTCCGGGTTTTAGCTTGTCGTATGTCTTTGACTTAGACAGCTTACAATATTTTCTTCCGCCAAGCCAATTACAGTCATCTTCCGGTTATTATTTTATAAATAACAAGTTTTATTTGACTCATCTACAAGGATGTTCACACCACGATTAGCCTATTGGGGCCCATAAACCTCAAATTTTCAGCTCGGCATCTTTAGTAAAGCATTTATTTTCTTAAAGAAAATTTTCTATTTTAATTCTATAACTATTTTTATTTTTTAATATGGTTCTAAATTTTAAAAAATCAAGAATTTCACCTTATAATTATTTTAATTTTTTAAACTTGGTACTAAATCTTAAAAAATTAAGAATTTTGTCTTATAATTATTTTTATTTTCTTAATTTGGTCTTTCCAACTAAATTTGTGAGATTTTTCAATCATTTAAATTAAGTAAAAGGTAACAAAAAAATACTCTACCTCTTGTCATAAAATACCTTTATAAGACTAAGTGTGTATAAAAACAAATTTAGAAAACATAAATTTGGTTATTTGACCAAATTAAGAAAACAAAAATAATTATAAGACCAAACTCTTCAATTTTATTTTTTTTTTTTTAAGATTTAGAACTATGTTCAAGTTATTAAAATTTAGAACCAAGTTAAAAAAAACAAAAATAGTTATAAGACCAATTTCTTTGATTTTTTTAAGATTTAGGGCCAAATTCAAAAAATAAAAATAGTTGAATCAAACGTAGAAAATTTTCCTTTTCTTTATTATTATTATTATTTTGATTTTTTTTTTTTTTTTTCCAAACTAAACTTAATTATGTTTTCCCCAAATGAGAATCAACAGAATACCATTGAGGAAACAAGAAAAAGGGCTCATGCTTATGGTGATACCACCTTTAAAATTCTAGCTACAACATATTCTCAACAGAACCTCAAGCAACAAGCAACAATTCACATACAAAACTAATCACATAAGTGTTTGATCCAAAAAAAAAAAGTAGAATATAAATATACATATAAATATATATGTGTGTGTGGGAAAAGAAGGTCACATTCACGACATTGAATCAAAGAATTCCAACCAAAACTTCTACTAGTAATGAGCCAAAAAAAAGAAGTGAGGTGGGGGCGGGGGAGGGGGTGGGGGTGGGGGGAGAAACAAACCAGTTTTCCGGAGACCGAGACGTCTAGTAGCCCTCATCCAACCGTTTTTAATGGGAACCACCATTTGGCGAAAGTAATTCATCGTGAATCCAAGCTCCGATCGAAAAAAACCAACCAAAACTTCAAAAATCGTTTAAAATTCTCACTTCGGCCAGAGAAAAGAGAGAAAAGGCCCGAATACTCAACGAAACAGAGGACAAAATTCACTGTAAAACACAAACTTGAATTAGCACCAGAAGAACAATAAGATTCCAAAGTTGAGTTGCTTCCTCACCCGAAAATTTCTGTGAATTGTCGAGAACCTCTGTCTCTGTCTCTCTCTCGGCTATGGCAGAGAAGGAGAAGAGAGGGGTGGCGGATATGGGAAGGCCTCGAGACGCTGTTCGTTAATCGTTGAAGAGATCTATGAATATGATGATGGCCTTGGACAGTTACCGGTGGTGCTAACTTTATAAATGGTGTGACCCAAGAAAGCAGTTTAATGTGACACGCGTCGGATGTTGCATTATTAAGATGGCCCAGATACGATGTCGTTGATCCGCTGATTTCGACCTTTTTCCTTTAATTAGTCACGGAGAGGAACCCGTTTAAGTGGTCAACGTGGGTGATTACTATTGGTTGATTTCCTTAGGTTGGTGTATCTATCTCATGTGGTAGTATTATTAATGATGTGTGTGGGCCCTTCTTGAAGATATTTTCTTTTCTCCTGAAATTTGGGCCTTTAACGAAAGATGTTCGAGCAAGAAAAAGTAACAAAAGCCTTTGTTGGAAAATTGCTACAAGGTTGGGCTGATTATTGCAGTTGGTGGTGTGATAAGACCTTTTTTTGGTCCTTCTGGGCCCGGGGACAAGTAAATTTGACTTTTACTTCTTTGTCTTTTTCAATTATTATTCTTTTTTTTGAAAAATTACCGGTTTAATCCTATACCTATTTATATTTCTCTGATAAGGTTCTATAATTTTTTTTTTTACTTTAATTAGTCCCGTAAGAAATTTTTGTTTACTAAAATTAGTCCTTCTGGCCAAATTTTTGCCTGTTAGCTCCAATGCTCAACTGACGTAAACAAAAATTGAAGGCATTTTTTGTAGTTTCAATTCTGAAAAATGTTGAAAATGAAATGAAGGGAAATTTTACACTCTTCCAGTTGTAGGGCTTCTTCTTTTAGTGAAAAAATAAATTTTTGACTGCAAATTTGGATAAGTTTTTTACTGCAAATTAATTTTGTCCAAATTTGTAATAAAAAATTGGCCCAAATTTGCAGTCGAAATTTTGATTTTTCACTCAAATACGAAACCCTACAATTGGAGATATTAAAAATTTCCCTCAATTTCATTTTCCATGTTTTTTTTAGAATTTGAACTATTGAAAATGCCCTTTAATTATTGTTCGCGTCAGTTGGACACTGGAAAATTTGAAAAAAATTGGCGAGAAGGACTAATTTAAGTAAACGAAAATTGTTACGGGACTAATTAAAGAAAGAAAAAAGTTATAAGACTTTGTCAGAGAAACATAAATAGTTATAAGATTAAACCGGTAAATTTTCCTATTTTTTATACATCCATTCAAAATTTATTTTATTTTCTTAAACTACATTTTATATTTTTATTTTATAATACTAAATCCTACAACTATTTACGATTATATGACATATTTCTTTTGACTAATATTTTAAAATAATCCAATCATTTTAATTATATATTCATGACATGGGTAATTTTTTTTAGATATTTTTAATACAATAATTCTTATAATTACATGATTATTTGATGAAAACATGATTAAAATGATCAAATTATTTAAAAAATTTAGTCAAAAAGACCAAATCAAGTAATCCTAAATAGTTATAGAATCTAGTACCATATAAAAGAAATAAAATAATTATATGACAACAGTTAAAATTTGTCCTTTATTTTTCACTTTTATTTAGTAAAAAAAATATTAAAAATTTGATCCATAAAATCAAGTGAAAAATAATTAGTGTTATAAATAGCTTATGAGATTGTTTATTTTGACA
>JAXGGT010000004.1:5965162-5977642 GCA_035583425.1 Marsdenia floribunda | reverse complement strand
ACATTTTATGGGTTTAAAACGCCTTATTGAGTAAGGGTCTTAGACCTCTATTTAATAACTGGTTAGAGATCTTCTAGGCGAGCGAAGTAAGAACTCCATTTACAACACATCTGATAATGTGTCATAAACAACTCAATAATATTATTTATTTTGACATATTTTAAGTGCATCTCACGAGTTTAAAACACGTTATTGAGTAATAACAGCTTATAAATCTTTTAGGCAAGTGATGAGAAAACTCATTTTACAATTAGATGTTAATATTTAAAATTAAAGATTAATTGACTCAAATAAATATAAAGTATAAATTTTTTAATAAATATATTAAATTTTATTGTAGAATATTATGTGATAATCTAAATTATATACATGATAATTTGCTACAAATTTTTTATTAAAATTTTATTATGTCTCATTTGGGAAGTGATTTAAAAAATTACAAAAGGTGTCATATATATAAAAATTAATCAATTGTGAACATAATTGTAGAAGTAACACCCATATTAAGATCATTCGTGATATCTCGTATTATGAGCTAATAATAAATAAATAAATACCTATATTTTTCTAAAAATAGAATATTTAGTTATAAATATTAATAAGAATACGAAAAGTTAACCTATTATTTTAAATATTATAAAAAACAAATTTATTTATTTTATTAAATAATGATATTTTTTCATCTAAAATTCAATTTAAACATATTTAGATTCAAAAATTATTTACCTTTTTTTCTCCAGAATAACTAAGTAGTTTTTCCTATTTTAAAAATAATTATCAGATTACATTTTAAATTTATTAAAGAAAAGATTTAATAAGGAAAAAAGTAAGTTTAAATAAAATAATAAAAAATTCACCATATTTGAATAAAAATTCCGGGAGATAATGCTTTGATAATGTCAAGAAGAAAAAACTGTACACAAGTCTGGAGAGGAGACTGAGTGCATCAGTGCAAAAACTATGCCCTGGACATTTCACCCGAAATATTTTGTTAGCTACTAGAGGTTCAGAATGCTTCTCTTCTGGTGATGCCACTTACTGTCATTGCTCTCTCTCTCTCTCTCTCTCTCTCTTTCATCCCACGGCAATGATGCAAGGAAAGATAAAAAAAACTTTAGAGCTAATCAGCAGCTGTTTTCTGTAGGCTCGCCATGTACGTCAAGTATATAGTCCAGATGTATGCAAATGTACTATTCATCAAAGGCTAGCCAAAGAGGGAAAAAAAAGAAAGGAAAGCTGCATAAGAGTTATTGGGAAAGAATAGTGCAGAACCAATCCTCACTGACTAATTCAGGAAAAGGGCTGGTTATTGTATACCTGTAAATGGACAGGGACGACTTTATACGTGAAAAAATCACATAGTGGCCAGAACAAAAGCCCATTTAGCAATGTTGGCAGCAGATCACGCTTTAGTCTGCCAGCAATCTCCGTTGAATTTTCTCCTGAATCATATATATGGTGATCAATAGCAAATCAATGTTGATGGACAAAATTTGAAAAGTTGGACTAATGTTGTCGTATGGTAGCATTTAGATTCGACTATGGAAAAGGATTATTATCCGATTTGGTCTCTAAATCACACTCCATTATCCTATCCATTAGAGTCCCAAAGTGTAAATTTTAGCCAATAAGTTCTCCGATTTACTATAACTTATACAATCCCCATATCTATAACTTATCTATTCAGGCCATTTCAGTGTTAAAGGGACCTTAATAAATAAGTTATAGTGAAACAGGAGCCTCATTAGCTAAAATTTAAATTTAGTGACCTTAATGGATAATAGACCATGATTTAGGGATCAAATCGGATAATAACCCCTATGGAAAATTCTGATGGATCTGGAGAATTTAGGAGCTGCTGCTGGACAATGTTACTTGAACATCCTCACATTTAGATTCCATACTGAGGACTTTCCCTACTGTTTTAAGCTCCAATCAAAGTGGTCTGGAGAAGGGTCATAATAATATATAAGGTACAACCTTACCCCAATTTCTAAGAGTTTACTACTTTTTAAGGTTAATCAATAGAAACATTTCAGTTTGTTGTCCTAAGCAATCCCTCCCTTTATGCAAGCTTGCATAAGATAGAGAGTAATGAAACTATATGCCACAAAAACAACCTTTCCCCTTGACACCTTCGAGAAGCATGCTCAAAAATTCAAACAACACTATTACAACAATAACTTATGAACCTCAAAAACAAAAATTCAAAATATAAAGGAGGGTGGGTTGTCGTATGCACCTTGAAGAGCTGCATTATATGTGTAGAAAAAGGAAGTAATATATGGTCCAAATACAAGCTGTCCAGCCGCAATCTTCTTCAATGTAGTGAGGACATCTCGCTTAGGCAACACCCGTCCAATGAAATTAAACCAAATATGTTGTGACAAACCTAATATAAAGAGTCCATACCCAGCCATCCTCAATGTCCTTATAAGGTCAAGAGTGCCTGAACGTGGCATTGTAATTGTCTGACAGACATTTAATAACACAGAAAGAACAACAAATTATCAATTCATCATGAAATTAAGCAACAGCTATTTCTATTTTTATCATCTTTTATCTCAAGTAGAAGCAAAAAATGATCCCATATCCATTGCATGCCATATTTTCCTCGGTTTTTTAAAAAAAAAAAAAAAAAAAAAAAACTCATTGTTTTGTTTTAAAGCATCAGACAATAATTTTTTTTAGAATTTCAATTGGTTTTGTGATCTTTCAGCAGCGTTCTTGTTTTTAGTAATTTCTAATTTAGGTTAGTATTGAGTTTAAAATTTTATTTTTAGTATTATTAAATTTTCCCTTCAAAATGGATGTTGATTTGAACCTCCATAACTTTCCCTTTCAGATTTGGATTTTCTTCAAGTTTGGATTTTAAGCCTCAAAAGGTTCTAAAGGGAAATGGATGGATCGCAGAGAGGTTGGAAAAGCACAAACTAAACAAAAAGAAGAATAAATCTTTCCAAAATGGAGAATTTCAATGCACAAATCCACCTTTTTGTGTCAGATGAAAAGTAGACGCACTCAGCAAAGCAACTGTGAATTTGGTATGAGCAAACTCTAGAATAATCATAGTATTGCCCGAAGAAAATTAACCAAAAAATGTTGAATTGGAAAAAACTGTTTCTGAACAACATTGGAAAATTCAAAAGAGGATTATGATGAATTTGTAGGTAAAGTATCTTGCCTTCCCGTGGAGAGTGAGTGAAGGTTGGAGATACATATATTTTCAGGTAAGAGTCTCACATTTTATAGGTAAATCTAGTAACTATTAATATACAATAATATTTACTAAATCTCACTAACAACAGATTCAATACAAAAATTCATAAACAAAGAAGAAAAATTACCTGGGAGGTCAAATCAGCAGCTATATAAATAACAGCAGCCGATATACTTTTTGTGAGAATTGGCCTAGAATTGAGCACCGACAAGTACCAAGAAAGTACACTCATCTTCTGATTCTTGAGAGACGAAGGCACCGAACAAAAGTACGAATTTCTAATGAATGACGAATAGGTTGAATGCGGAGGCTTTGGACGAAGCCCAGATCCAGAATAACAAAAATTGAACCGAGAATGAAGCTTTGGATGACTTTTGCCCGTGAAAAATTCTGCAGATGAAGATCTTTGGTAGTAGCTGTGGAAAATGCCACGCTTGGAGGTGTTTTTTGTGATAAAATCGATTAATTTCATTTTTTGCCAGAAATCTTCCTATTATTTTGGATGCAGAAGAAAAATTGCAGAAAGCTTTTAGAAATTTTGTGATTTTTAAGTGCTGGAACTCAGAGACAGGAAAGAAAAAAGGGAGGGCTTCGAGGAGTTCCGGCGTTAGTTTTGGGGGGTGGCGGGAGAAGTAGGTAATGCCGTTTGTGGCCCAACTTTAAGTTTAGACTTTTTCGTTTTCTCCATTTCCTTTTCTTTAGATTTGGGCCCCATGACTAATTCGCCCAAACCTTGGGAAAAATGGAATTTCCCATCCTATATTTTGCATACTCTACGATATATTTTGAATGGGTTCCAACTATAAGCGATACTTTTAAGTTATATTCACATTTTGACTAATATTGTTCGAACCTCAAATTTTTAAACGGCTCACACATGAGTGCGATTTCGATTTCACGACTTTACTTAAGTTAGAAGCGCACCTTACCAACTCACCTACGCCTTGGAGTTTCCATCCTATCTTTTCATTTTGGGAAATTAGTTTGTCTCAGTCTCGAATAATTTTTTATTAGTCCATATAGAAACTTGAAATTTAAGTCCTTGAACCGATAATTTGACAAATTATTTGTTACTTTTTTAAATAAATAAATAAATGTTAATTATAATAACTCACCGTTATACTTTTTAGTATTAAATATTACGCTTGTTATAGAAAAATTGATAGAGTTGGTCCTTAATCTTTCAATTATTGATATGATTGATCTATTTTCTTTATTTTTTATTTAGTAGAACCCTAACGTATAATAAATTTGTGCATTTAGTGCTTTTTTTTTCACAAAAATTGACTTGCCAAACAATAAATTTTGTGAAAAAATAGATCAAATGTACCAACATATTATACATTGGAAACTTATTAAATAAAAAATAAAGAAAAAAAGGATCAATCATAATATCATGACAAGTGCAAAGTACATATTATTGAAGTATTTTGATGATTTCTCGCTCCTTTTTTCCTCCTCCTCACCACCCACCACTGCTCTTCTTCTTCTAACCTTCTGTTCCGAGCAAAAGAAAGCTAAGCTTCTCTCTTGATCATAAATTATATATATATATATATATATATATATTATTTTACTCATTTTCTATTTTTTGTTTTTGTGTCTCTTTTTATATGTCTTTCTACTATAATTTTTTAAAAAAATTTTGTCATTTTTTACTCTTCAAATGCAAGAATCTTATTTAACCTTTAAAGATTCAAGTCTTTTTCTTCTTTTAAAAGAATTTATCTTTAAACTTAGTTTAAATTTGAACCCTCTATTTGATTTTTATCTTTTTCATAGATTTCCTTTGAAATTTTTGATGTGCCTAAGATCACTTAGGTTATTGTTGAAGGAGGAAGATGAAGTCGAGTCCTCCTTGCAGATGATGGTTGAAATCAATGAAGAAATAGTTAGAATGATTTTGTTGTTGTTTAATTTGTGTGTGGTTTGTATTTTGTATTTTATTTGACTCGCCTATACCATAAATGATGTTCATTCATTTATGTGTAATATTTTTCTTTATCAATGGAATTTCAAAAGAAAAAATATTTTGATGATTTTAGGAGTGAAAGGGTAGTAAATGTAGTAGAATTTCTAAAAAGAGGAAAAAAAAAAAAGTGCGTAGAAATATGAAGGAAAATTCTTTGATTTAGTCCTTTAATTATTTATGTTTCTTTGAATTGGTCCTATAACTTTAATTTTATCTAAATTGATCCTTTATCTATTTTCTATTTTCCAAATTGGTCCTCCCAACCAAAATTGACTGAAATTTGATCACTTTACCGGCATATCCATTAAATTAAAAGGGTATTTTAATCATTTCATGTTAGAAAAAAAAAATGTAATAGATATATTAAATTTATTCATATCTCTTTTCATTTTCTTGAAAAAAGTAAATATTTTGGCTAAAATATTATATCTATTCTATTTTTTTCTTTTCTTTCTAACATAAAATGACCAAAATACCTTTTTAATTTAATGGATATGCCAATAAAATAATTAAATTTTGGTCAATTTCAGTTGGAAGGACCAATTTGGGAAATAGAAAATAGATAAAGGATCAATTTGGATAAATTAAAATTATAGGACCAATCTGGAAAAACGTAAATAGTTAAGGGATTAAATTGGAGAATTTTCCGAAATATGAATATAAATGTAATTTTGAATAGTGTATAGGATAAGTTAAAAAACAACTTTGCTTATTGAAGTTACAAAGGTTTTTTTTTTTTTTTTTTTTGGTAAGAAGTTACAAAGGTTAGTATAAGCTATTTTATGGCAATTGTGATGAGATAAGGAGGAGTAACTTAGTCTGAGAGTACTATAGCGTAGATACAAACAACAATATATCTCCTGTAGTCTATATAGTGGTTGAAGGGAAAACAAATTCAACTGAAAAATATTTTTAGAGGGTTCAATTGAAGATTTACAGACATACAAATAAAATGAACGATCAATGATTCAATATGATAGATAAAATTAAGGTGACAATAAATTGTCCTTTATCATGGATAATATGAGTTTATAATACAATATGCTAACACTTGTTTATATACATATATAATTCCTTTGTAGGGACTTATTATCAAAGATCCTGTCTTTAAGATATATCTCAAACAATCAAATGGTAAAACTTAATTGCCCTTAAGATATTGAATAAATAATTTACTCCAAACAATAAGGTTCTAAGATTGTGTGTACCTAATGTGGAAGATATTATTATCTTTTTTTTTTTTTTAGGGAATATGAAGAAGATAAATACCTCAATTGCATCAATTAGTTGAATCCTTTAAGTTCTGTTGTAACCCTAGAACCCTATTAACAAAATAGGTTTCTCTCTCTTATCTCTAAATTTCAATATTATAGGGAGAGATTTGATGGGAATATTTTATATAACCTTTTTTGATAAAGAAATGGCTATTTATATATGTAAAATCTAGTTGAATAAATGTTCTACTATTAAATCAGAATTATAGGACTACATTGTCATAGAATTATACTAATCTTAATAGGATCCGACCACATAATTGTCGGCCACATTCTCCACATTCTAACAACTTATGCTAGCAATGTCAAAATTGCTACGAACTGATCAAGACAACTTTGTGAGACCAAACAAAAGCATCTAGATGAAGGATTAAAGGAGATGCTTTAGAAATGTGCATAAGCTACTCACCCAAATAAGTTTTAGGCTGAGATGCAAGCTTTTAAAGATTTTGATGAGGTTACTCACAATTGGCATGTCAAGAATACATGTACCAAGTGATTGCTTAGAAGCGTGTTTAAGGCTAGTCTTAAGTGTGATGTACTCTTGAATAACAGGTTCAAGCCATTCATCAAAAAAATGTTCAGTTAAACATGTGAACCAATCTTGCAGTTGTTGCAAAGAGCGGGGATTTACTTAATGTTGAGGTATCAATTAAGAAGAATTTGGGCCCCAAAAAAAAAAAAAAAAACGAGGGAAATTTATGTAGAAAAACTTGAGAAGTTGAAGGAAAAATTAACCGAATGCAAGGAGAGAATAAAGTTTTCAAGTTAGGGAATCCTCTATGGAATAATTTTCAGTAGATAAATGAGGAAAGAAGTTATACATGTAGAAAATGAAATATTTCAAGAATGTTTTGTAGGCATGGGAAGATCACATTAGGGTACGAGGGTAGGAATCTTGTGGACTTTGTATATAAGGCATATAGGTTTTTTGCTTGCTTGGTTGCATATGAGCTCATTATCTATCCTTGTACTGAGCCAAATAATTTGTCCAAAAGTATTTTTTGGTAAGTAAAAAGGAGAGGATGGGTAGAGCTTGGTGTGGCCACCCCAACTAAGGGATCCTCCCCGCCGTGGAATGTTCCAGCTGACCAGGTCAAGTAGTCCAAAGCTCGGACAAGTCACCACGGTCGCCACCGGACGCACCAGCGGTCCGAATGCTAACCCACAGTGCCAAGCATTCTAGGCCGACCACCGCTAGCCCAGAATACACCGCCTACAAGGCGCGAGTCCTACTTCCTCAGTGAGATTCGAACCTGTGACGTTCAACATGGAGTTAGAGATCTAATCCACTGGATCACCACACCCGGTGGGGTTTGTCCAAAAGTTTTTTGAACATGTGCTACTACTATTGAAAAATAATCAAGCTTCCAAAAAGAGGTCGGTGAGCACAAAAATGAAGAAAAAATTGGATGTTGGTGAACAATCCAACAAGAAGTAGACAAGGACCTTACTAAGTTGTCAAGAAAAGCAGTTAAAGTCACGACAAAAGGAAAAAAAAGAAAAAATACTATTAAAACATATTTATTAAGGTAATTTAAAATTACAAGTCTTAAAAACTTTATATTACAACATATGTAAAAATATTTTCTTTTTTTTAGGGGAAAAGCAAAATATATTAAGATAATACAGTGTAAATGCTTGAAAGAACAGCAGAAGGAATGGAAGGAATCCATTCAGAGTGTTCTTGGCCATGAAGGCCATGTTGACCTAAACAGTGAGCAGGGACATTACGTTCCCGTTTGACAAAGCATAAAGAAAAACAAGAAAAAAAAATAATAAGCAGGTCTTTTATCAGCTTTACTACATAAAATATCTTTAAAAATAAACATTTAGACAATTAAAAGTATCTTAATAAATTTAAAAAATATCTCAAAAAGTTTAAATTCAAAAATAATTTAAAAATTTTATTTTATTCAAACAAAAAATACGTCTTAAAATTATTAAAACGACTAGAATTGAGACGTTTATATCGCTTTCATGTCACAATGCAAGCTGCCTGTCTAATGCATATGCAAATGTCAAAATGCATGTTATACAAACTAGTTAACTTTTGATGTTAACCAAAAAAAATTTCCTTACAAAGATTAATGTAAATTTTTCTTCAAGGGAAGATTCTCTTCAACTTCACACCATTTTTTTGATTCCTAGATTACTACAAACAAAATACTATTACACATATATAGCTTTCACTTGCCCTCTCTACAACAACCTTTTTTTTTTTTTTTTTTTTTTTCATTTTCTTTCTTTCTTAACTAACAATTACAAAAAATTACAACCATAACAATTCAAGCTACAATGTTCAATAAATTAACAGAGATTTGCTTACAAAAACCCTTCATAAAGCTATATCTACAAAGAAATCAAAAGGTTGAACAATATATATATATATATATATATATCTTATAATTTGAGCAATAAAGAATGCCTTCATATAAGATGCATTGTCCAGGAATTTTAAATTATACGGTCTTATTACAAATGTGCAAAATATAGTAGGAACCCATATTGTTGTTTTATTTTATTTGCATAGGAAATTGAAGAAGAATTTTTGAATGATGAGTAAAATATATATCTAATTGTATATTATATATATATATATATATATTATAACATCTTATCATTTTCTTTCAGAAGTATTTTTTTTTTTTTTTTTAATGATTGTTTAGAAATTTTTGTGAATTTATTTAATCTTTTGATCTTTATCTTAAAATTTTTTAATCTACTTATATTCTTCTTCTTCTTACCATTTCCTTTATCTAATAATTAATATATTCTATTTGTAATTATTTTTTTATTAATAAAATTTTCGTTTCCTTTCATTTACTTGTTCTTTAAGGAGAGATTCTTTCTCCTCAAAAAAAAGAAAAAAAAAGAGAGAGATTCTTTTACCACTTAAACTTTTATTTTTATTTTTATTTTTTTTCATAATTCAGTTCTTGTTTCTCTTGATTTCACTTCTTAGAGAATCTTTCCTTAATTTGTAAAGGAAGAGAGTTTTTTTTTTTCATTATCTCTCTTATATAATATGTAAGTCTCAATTTTATTTTATTTTTTTCCTTATGTTTTATAGATTTTATCCTCTGGTTTATTCATTTTCCCTTTTTCTTTTAATCTCAACTTTGTTCTTCCCTTTGGTTTTGATTTTCCTTTTTTTTTTTTTTTTTTTTTGTAAAATTGAAGGACATCTTTCTAATTCACGAGTAACAGGATACAATAAAGACATTAAAATTTTGAAAGATATGACAAATATGAACATATATATATAACATAAATTCAATGTCTTTTATATGAAGAATTGTAGAAATTAAAGGTTAAAATTTAAATAAATATTAAAAATTTAAGTAATAGATTAAGGAAAATTTATCGAATTAGTCTTATAACTATTTATATTTCTCTGATAAGGTCTTATAATTTTTTTCTTACTTTAAGGGAAAATAGCCGATTCAGTCCCAGAACTATTTTCGAGAAGCCGGTTCAGTCCATAAACTTTATTTTTGGCCTAACGTCATCCCCAAACTTTTTTTAACCTTCAAATCTTGTCCTTTTACCGGTTTCTCAAAAGGTTGTTGGTTAATTTTATTTTTTTTTTAAATGCAAAGGGTATTTGGGGAATTAAGATTAAAGAAAAAAAAAAAAACCATCTTTCTTCCCGTTCTCGGCAATTCATCCCGCTGCCGACGATTGTATCCTTTTGGGGATCAAATCATCAACCGCAGAGGATTGTTCAACAACAGAGGATTGAATTTTAGATACAAAGAGCTCTTTTCAGCCCCTACTCCTAACAAGTGAAAGTTGCTGGCACCCACGATACCTTGCTTCGGGGTCGATATCTTATATCGGCGCAAACAAAGGCCGGCAGAGAAGTGCGAGAGCGCTTAGATCCCATCTCGAGGGTGCCGTAGAAGAGAGAGAGGAGTTCACGCCTGTGGTTTTTAAATTGCTTTGGCACAAATCAATCTCTTCTTTGGCTTCGTAGGTCGGTTTGAAAGAACCCCAGCACGATCGTCGGTCGGCTTGAAGAAAAAATTCGATCTTCTCATGAACAGGTTAGTTTTTTGTTCATTCATTCTTAAAACACAGCTTTACACAGCTCTACTCTGTTTAGATTTCTTTATCTCATGTTTCTTCATTTTTTTTTCCCTTCTGATTTTAATTTGGTGAGTCTGATAGTTGTTCTTTTTCATTTGTTTCATTTATTTTGGTTGCCATGATTATCAATTAGTATCTGTTTGTTTATGTTCATGATTTTCGATTGAAGTTTTCTTTTGGCAATCAGTAATTGGTTCTTTTTCCTCGCGGGGTGTTGGGGGATTTGTAGGTTCAGTGCTTGGGGTTCTTTTCTTGATTCTCTTGGTAAGTAGAAGCTGTTTGAGCTATGTGTGACCTGCTCAGTGTGGCAGAAAGTGGAGGACGAGCATCTGGGTTTCAAGAAAGACTGAAATTTTGTTTCAACAAATATCTCATTGTATAGTTCCAATTTTACCCTTTTTATTTTTAAATAAATTATATATTTTTTCATCCAAAATCGGTAAAATGACAAGATTTGAAGGTTAAAAAAAGTTTGGGGATGACATTAGACCAAAAATAAAGTTTAGGGACTGAACCGACTTCTCAAAAATAGTTCTGGGACTGAACCGGCTATTTTCTCTTACTTTAATTAGTCTTGTAATAATTTTTGTTTACTGAAAGTAGTCATTCCAACCAAAATTTTGCCCGTTGCTCTAGTGCTCAACCAACGTGGGCAAAATTTGAGGGTCATTTTCGATAGTTCCAATTCTAAAAAACGTGCGAAATGAAATTGAGGGAAATTTTTCACTCTTTCAATTGTAGGACTTATTCTTTGGGTGTAAAATCAAAATTTTGACTACAAATTAATTTTACCCAAATTTGCAGTTGAAATTTTGATTTTTCACTCAAAAAAAGAAGCCCTACAACTAAAGGGCTGAAAAATTTCCTTCAATTTCATTTCCCATATTTTTTAAAATTGGAACTATCGAAAATGCCCCTCAATTATTGTCCTTGTCAGCTAAGCACTGGAAAATCTGAAAAACATTTGGCCTGAAGGACTAATTTTAGAAAACGAAAATTGTTACGAGACTAATTAAACTAGAAAAAAAAGTTATAGGACCTTATTAGAGAAACTATAATAGTTACAGGATTAAACCGATAAATTTTCCAATAACTTAATTTGAAATTCAAATAATAAAATAATTTTTATTAATTTTAAAAATAATAATAATATTATTTAAATTGTCCTTATAGTTTTTTTATTATTAGTTTTTAAAATTTCAATTTTCACGAAATATCTTGGGGTAGAAAATCTCTTTAGTATATAAATATAATATTGTAAGGCTCTTTAGAAAAACAAAATTTTTTTCAATGGCTATCTCTTTATTATTCGTTATCTTCTATTCTAGTTTATGATTTGTTTTATCTTCTTAACTTAACTCAATTTCTTGTTTAATTTTTTTTTTTTTAGAATGTATCAATTATTATTTCTTTCTTCATTCTTATCTACATGGAAAATTGACCAATTTAATCCTCAAACTAATTTCGTTTAAAACAACACCACAACCAAGAGAGAAAACCCTATTTTTTCTCTCCATCTTCTTTCTTCACAGCAGCCGCCGCTACTGATATCTCCTTCTTCTTCTTGCATTCTGTTCCGGCCAAGAGGAAGCTTAGCTTCGGCTAAGCTTCTCTCCTGGTCGAAGACCCTTCTTTCTTTGTATTTTTTTACTCGCTTTCTACCTATAGTTTCTGTGTATCTTTCTTCCATTTTTTTACATTTCTGTCATGTTTTTACTCTTCAACTGCAAGTTTATCACGTTTATTTTCTTCTGTTTGAAGAATTTCTCTTTAAACCCAGTTTTGTTCTGGGCCCTTTACTCGACCGTTATCTTTTTCTCAGACATCCTCTGAGATTTTTGATATGCCCAGGGTCTCTTAGGTTGTTGCTAAAGGAGAAAGATGAAATCGAGCTTTCCTTGCAGATGAAGCCCGTAATAGAT
>JAXGGT010000004.1:5930767-5965062 GCA_035583425.1 Marsdenia floribunda | reverse complement strand
GTTTGGACAAAGGGGTCCCTGTTTTTTATTTTTGGATAAACGAATCCCCATTCTTTTTTTATTTGGACAAACGGATCTTTTTGACTAATTTTTGTCTAAAAATACAACAAGAGAAGAGAGAAACTATAAGAAGTTAAAAAATAAAGTGAAATAATTATCATCACAATATGTAGAATAATAATAAATCATGTAAAACTAACATTTTTTTTTGAATAAAATTGGTCAAAAGGATCCGTTTGTCCAAATGAAAAACGAATGAGGATTCGTTTATTTAAAAATTAAAAAACAGGGACCCTTTTGTCCAAATGAAAAAAGAATGGAGATTTGTTTATCCAAAAATAAAAAACAAGGACCTCTTTGTCCAAACGAAATTAGTATGAAGACTAAAATGACCAATTTTCCTATCTACATTTTTTTTTTTTTCTACAATTAATGTCTTCTCCTTTCTCCACTTCTCCTCTCTCATATTTAGCCTTTTTACTCAACTTCAGATTGCAAAATTTATGTGGTAATTAACTTTTCATGTAATTTTTCTTTTCTTTTATATCAATCCTTTATATATATATATATATATATTTCCTTTCTTCTACATTTTTTTTAATATTTTCCTTTCTCCCTATATTGTCCATTATTACTCTTTCAATTTGAGAAGACATTATTCAATCACTAATCAAACATAAATAATTTTGCAAGACTTTTTTTGTACTTTGTCCCTTCCATTTGCATCTTCCTAGCTTTGCATTTTTTTTTTGATTTTCTACTCTTTTTCTCCAACAACGATGATATATAGGACGGTACCAATCATCCACCTCTTTTTCGATTTCCAAGCTCTTTTTTTTTTTCCCAAAAGTGTCCTTTTCCTTTTTGTTTTAATTATTTTTTTTAGGAGTGACAATCATATCTAGTTAATTTAATCATATCGAATTTTTATAAAGTATTTAGACTAAACAAGTTTTTTTCAATTTAGAGGCGAAACACTAACTGCAATTCAAAGCTTCAGAAATGATGAGTCTTGTGTTTGGATGGATATAACACATGGTCTCAAACCATAAAGGTTAGGGAGAGAGGGAGAGATACATACGATTAGTGTGGATCAAAAGACACTTATTGTGATACTCCATCCCATATTGTAAATATACTTGGATATGTTATGAAATATAAGCATGGGCCTAGGTACTCATTGTCAACTTGTGATATCCTTTTTGGTACAGTAAGAAAGGTGTCAAATAGTTGACTGTAAGTACAGCCAAGCCCATAGTCCTATCATAGGCTTGTGGGCCCAGATTGTGACAATCGGTATAAGAGCGGATAGCCAGCTTGGACTACGAAAGCTAATAAGTGTTATAGCATATGTGTGGTGGGAGCCACCTCTAAAGTCCTGGGCGTCCACTAGTGGATCCTGGACTTAGGTTAATTCTGTTGGGCCTTAGTAGAGACGCTGGTCCTTAAGGGGTGAATGTGATACCCCGTCTCTCATTGTAAGTGTACATGGATATGTCATGAAATATAAGAATGAGCATAGATACTCACTGTCAACTTATGGTCAAATTAGATAACAGGAATATGGTGATAGTTGCATGAGGGAATTGAATTTTCCATTGAGTATTAACAAAGCCTCTATCAAGCCTTTCTTAGATGTTGGTCGTCTCTCCCCTCTTATTGTTCCAAATATAGGCAAAACTATCAAACCCCAAATCTTTAAGACCATTATTATCTATAACTTTCCTCAAACCTCCCCTACTAGAAGTAGCAATGAGTCTACCTCCTAATTTATCATCATGAGAAAGAACTATATTAAAATCACCAACAATCATCCAAGGTCCTAAGAAAGCTTCTCCAATAGAAGTGATAGGGGGCCATAAACAATTAAAGATTGCCAAGGGCAAGTAGGAAGATAATGAAAAATCATGCAGTTGATCACAAAATTATTGTCAATAATACCTTTAATATCAACTAAGATCTTTCAAGAAAACAAAAGTCATATTGAATGAAATCTAAAGTTGAGTCACATCTTCTTTTTTAATATGGCACCCTAGTTTGCTCCTAGACAACGTAATGTTACTGCTTATTTTTTGGCCAAATAGGCTTCCCATTTGGATTTTTGTGGGCCTATTCCCACAGAACTTTTATCTCCTATTTTATGGGGAGAAAATGTGGGCCAATAGGTCTTTGTTTTGTATATTTCAGTACGTCTTTCTTAGTTTCTAATACAAATCCTAATTACCAAAAAAAATTAAAAAATAAAAAAAGCACTGTAGTTTCAAATTCTTGGGGTTTCCAATTACAATGGTCGTCTTTTTGGAGGTCACATAATAAATGACCTAACTTTTAAAACGTGTGTAAAAATAGTTTTAATGCGTATCACATACGCGATATGGAAGTTGCATCGCAAATACCGTACCTGATATAGAAAAATATTTATAACATAGATTGGAGGTAAGATATAGGGAGCTTATATCGCGTATCACATACGCAATATAAACAACCCACTATTTTCCCCCTCATCTTATCAACAAAATCATATGCTACCTTTACTATCTTTACCCACTAAATTGGCAGTGCTCATACCAAACTTCCTTTGTTTTGGGCAACTAAAATTACAAAGAAAAGAGAAGGTTGGAGCATCAAGTAGCGCAACTTGGTTCTACTTGACTAAGCCCGTCCTCCTCCAAGGAGGGATATTTGAAAAATAGGGTACTTATAGCAACGACTTGCTCTTGCTCTGAAGAAGGTAATTACTATTATTCCCCCCCCCCCCGGGTACATATAATGGTGATATTAGCTTGAAATGCTTAGTCCCTTCTATTTTTCTACTTCAAGTTTTGATCTTTGTTGGTCAGGAGGGAGATGTTTGATTTCCATTGCTTATTTTGGATATCTAAAGTAGATGATGAACGAATGTGTTTGTTAGATTCTAGGTTTTTTTCATCTCAGGGTTTCCAATCATTTCCCTTTTCTTCTATTTATCAACATTTTTCCTTTGAGGTAAAATAAACAATCCATTTTAAAACTATGTTAGTCTAAATAGTGGTCATATCAAGTGTACTATGTTAATTACTCAAAAGGGAATAATGAGTTCAATCATATTTTTGGTACGATTTTCCAGTATGTGTTTGGTAGTATTTATCATATTGTTCTAGTAAATAAATAAACATATTTTGCAATAAAACATGGAACCAAGCATGTGCTTGAGTTTCAAGTCAAAGAAAGCACTCAAAAAACTTAGCACAACATAAACTACACAACCTTAGCTAAGGTCATGGAACATGAAGCCAAGCATATGCTTGTGGACTTCTGAATTCTTCATTTTCAACAATTTTTTTTTTTTTTTTTCTGTTGTGTTGAATTAAAGTTCATTCATAGTTGCAAATCTTCTTGAAAAGCCATGGTTCACGGATGCTTTTGTTCGTTGAACATATTACTCCTTTGGCAAAAGAAATATGTGAAAAAATTTATGAATTGTTTTTATTAGCCTTCATTTATATGCATAATAGCAATAACCACAATAGGTCCCTTAAAAAGACCTTTTGATTCTTCATTTAATCTTTTCTCCTTACTTTTGGTTCTGGTCATTAGAGAACCTATTTGAGCTTCATTTGTTCATCCACAAATGACAAACTAATGGAAGTTGTCCATTAATGGAGGTCCTTTATCCACACAGTTCTCTACTCCATTGTTCATAATTATCCATGCAAAAGTACTCCATGATGGCCTCACAACTCTAACTATGTATAGCATACTCCATTGTAGTAGTGAAAGTTGCCTTTAGCTTTAGGTGTTGTTGCAAGCAATACTACAAGCCCCCCCCCCCCCCCCCACGCCTCTTGGCTTAATCATAATATTGCACTTTTTCTTCTTTCCCCTTATGCACTTGTAACTGGAAAGGGTACATCAAATCGACATTTGCTTTATACTGAGAGTTTAATTGCAAGGATTGTTATTTCTCAATTACTTTTGCACAGTTAAAAATAAAAATTGAGATTAATGAGGATTTAATTATCTGCTTTACATGAAGTGTCTATCATCTTGTTCTCTTAATAATAGTGAAATTCTGAATTAGCTTATTATTTATACTTGTAATTTGATTAAATTTTATTGTTAGTGTTGATAACTCTAAGTTTTACTTCAATTTTAATAATATGTAATTTTAAGTCTTTAGCTTAACTCAAATATGAGATAATCTAAATTACTTTCTCTCTCTCCCTCTCTCTCTCTCTCTAATTGTTTATTTTTTATTGGTCCTATTATCTTGTAAAATTAGAAATCTCATATTAAAAATTTAATATATATATATATATATATTCGTGAAATATGGTCAAAAGACCATTTTTCATACTGAGATTTGCTTGCTATAAACCCATGAAAGAAAGATTAGTAGAAAATGATGCAAATATATATATATATATATACATATTCTGCAAATTGGTTTATTTCCATTGAATTTCGATTCCAATTTATTTCTATTTCTAAATTTGTTGTGAATTAGATTATCTAAATGAATCACCGGTCAAACCTTCTATGGATTACTTCGTCAAGTACATGTGAGGCTTCAGTAGATGTTAGGCTATATGACTCAGTTTTTCAAAATCTCTACGAGTCTACTCCAATTGCTGTAAGGGAATTGCTAGATTTGCTAGATTTAGTGGTATTGCCCAAACTGGATATTACACGATAGATCATGGGCTCGTGTTTGCATTGGTGGAGAGGTGGCGTTTTGAGACAAATTCTTTCCATCTTAGTTGTGGAGAGGCTACAATCATACTTCCAAACATCATTGTGTTATGGGAGTTACCTATTAATGGTGAGGCCATAACATGTTCGAATTTTAATAAACCCGTGAATGTGTGGCAGGATATCTGCTAATAGTTAATAGGATTTAGACCGATTGTACAAGATTTTGAGGTGTAATCTTTATAAGCTTCTCTCTATCCCATTGCCTGCTGATACTATAAAGGATGCGATTATGCAGCATGCTCGTGGTTTATTGCTAATACTATTTGGAGGATTATTATTCTTAGATCATTCTGGGACTAAGGTGAGTCTTCGCTATTTGTTACAGCTAGAGGATTTGAAGGAATGTGGGATCCTAAGTTGAGGTAATGGAATCCTGACCTATCTTTATAGATGCTTGTCCATAGTATCAAAGGGGGAAGCTAGGGAGATTTCTGGAGCATTAGTCATGTTACAAGTATAATATCTAATTTTTTAATTCTCTTAATTTTTTATATTTCTTAGATTTCTATTAATAATTTATATATATATATATATATATATATATATTGATAGTTGTGGGCATGAGAGAAGATTCCAATTTTACATTCGATTCGACATTTGCAAGAGCTTCCCGCTCTTCCTCAGCAGCCCCTTATGGTGCTCGTTGGGATGTCCAATTCAATCTTTCACGACTTTCAACTCATGTATAATAACCTATCGTGATCAGCTCGTTTCCATGTCGCCTAGTCAAATATGATTATAAAATGCCTTCTTTTACATTCACGCTATAGTTATTTAGTTATGCATAATTATATAAATAGTGTATTTTTTTCATGTGATACAGTTTATTTGGATGCCGTATACTCCCAATATTATTCAAACACTTCCAGAGCGGTACGTTCGGGGTTCGAATATCTGGAGTTCAGTTGTTCCATTGATATGTTGGGAAATAGTGGAGCTTCATCGTCTAGAACGTTGTCTTCGTCAGTTTGGCTTTAATCAGCCAATTCCAATGAATCTACCTAGTCAACTATTAGATCTGCATAAATATCATTTGCGTGGTAACTTTGGACAAGATTAGAGGTATCGACATGAAAAGTTTATTAACAAGTAGAATAATTGAGCTAGTACGATTGTAACTGGAATAACATTAGAGGGCCCGAGTCAAGTGAATCCAGCATACTTACAATGGTATCGCAATGTTACTCGGGTCTCAGTTGGTAACCCAAGACATCGATATGAATATGTTGATGGTTATCACATTAGAGGGAATGGATCCGTTGTTTTGTTAAAGAATAAATATTGTAAGTTTTACATTTAGATAGTTATTATATTCTAATAATTACATTTTTTTTTGCAGATAAATATTGTAGAGCAGTGCCTACTTAAGGCAGAGGCAGGAATGTCAAAAGCGAATCCTCAACCAAACTTACGTTGAATTCATGACACATATTGTCGAGCCCTACAAGCCATTTGTTCGGGATTTGGATGCACCAAGGCGTCTTCGTTATCTCACATGAGGTAAATCTTTCGGCTGCCATAAGCATTCCCAAAAATTGTATTCCCACTCAAGATGCCAAGGGCATAAAAAGGGGGCAAGAGAATGGCAAGTCCGAGGGAAATTCCAGTTCGAGTTGAAGGTGAGGTGATTGTAGATGCCGTTGGTTCACCTACTGGAGTTGCAGGCACATCTAATGATGAAGGTGCATCAGATTTGCCATTTTTTGAGTCACAGCCAAATGAGTGTTTGACTCAGACTATAGTGTCCTATGTAGATAGGCCCCATAGAGTTAGAAAAGTCGCTAACCATTATACACCTGGTTGACGTTCATTGACAGTTATACTTTTGTGCATAATTATCATTCATGAATTTTATAATATTAAACTAGTATCTTTTCACTGTAATGATTTTTAATATTTGAATTGTGGATTGTGGTTGCAAAGGATGGAATTATACACACTAAAATTTTGTGAAATTTCGTTCTGTCTGATATCACGTATGACATACACAACATAAAGCAGAATAAAAATTGTTGGGAATTTATTCTATCTTATATCGGATATGGGATATATAACATAGAACATAATAAAAATTGGTAGGAATTCATTTTGTCCTATGTCACATATGACATATGCGACATAGAGCAGAATATAAATTGCTTGGAGTTTATTTTGTCCTATACCACGTATGACCAAAATAAAAATTGGTGGAAATTCATTCTATCATATATCGTGTATGACATATGCAACATAGAGTAGAATAAAAATTGGCGGAAATTCATTCTATCCAATATTGCGTATGGCATACGCGACATAGAGTAGAATAAAAATTTCTTGGACTTCATTATGTCCTATATCGCATAATGTCATACGTGACATAGAGTAGAATAAAAATCGGTGAGAATTCATTCTATCTTATATCACTTATGACATACGCGACATAGAGTAGAATAAAAATTGGTGGGAATTCATTCTGTCCTATATCGCATATGGCATATGCGACATAGAGTAGAATAAAAATATCTTGGAATTCATTATGTCCTATATCACGTATGACATATGCGATATAGAGTAAAATAAAAATTAACTCCTATATCGCGTGTGGGATACGTGACATAGACACAATGTAAATAACAATCTATGCTCATTTTTACAACATCTAAAACCTAGTTCCCATTTTTAACTGAAAAAACATATTTTGGTGCAGTCATCAACCAGAAAACATCAATTTTAAGGTATGGGTACATCTTGAATAAGTCAATTGTACTATGATATTGTGTTGGATTGTGATTTGAGTTATGTTTTAATTATGAGTTATTAATTTATGAGTTTTTTTTTTAATAGTTAATATATTTTGTATCTTTATTTACTTTTAAGTGAGATATGATATTCTTATAATATATTATTCTTAAGGTTATTTGAGCTATAGTTTGCTAGATTTAAGCTTAAGTGATACATTATTTTTAAACTTATTTGAGTTATTAGTTTATTTTTAGTACTTACTAGACTTATTTTTCTTTCTTGTAGATGAAATATTTAGAGAATTCAATACAATTATACTTTTCTTGGGATTGTACTATATGTTATGATTCATATGGAATTCCATATTTTAATGGTCGAATGCAAAAGAGTTGGATTATTAGATGAAAAATTCAACATTCATAGTTGATTGATAAAGTTTATCATTTTAGAGGTATTGACAAAAATACTGTTATGGTAAGATTTACACTCAGACATCCTAAGATTCTGAAAGGTTGTACATTTGTGCAATATTTAGTTATTGTTATAGATGATGATAATGATATGGAATATCTTTTGTGTGTGCCAATTGAGTTTAAGTTGGAAGGTGTTTGTATGTTGGTTGAGTTTGAAAGCCTCACAACTACTACTCATACCGACACGGATACAGTAGAACTCAATAATACCCATATGAGATCATTTAAATCTCTTTTGATGGATAATGAACCTATGTTCTCACTTCCAGTACCTCAAAACATATCTACCTCAATCAATATGTCATTTAATGAGATGCATAGTGGTGTAAATGATTGTGTAGAAACTCACCACATCAATGAACCTGAAATTCATCCATTGGATTTAAGATCAATGACACCACATGAAGATGCGATTACTAATTTTTTGACATCATTTATGGATGACAATGATCTAGGCCCAACATCAGATATTGATGGTAATCTAGCAAGTAATGGTCAAGATGAAGATGAAGAAGACATAGATGTTAATGATAAAATTGAAGAATAAACATAAATTTAGGAAGAAGTATGTGTGTCATCTTCTCAGACTATCAATCACAGTCAATCAAGTTATTGCTCATTTCAATGTGTAGGTGATTCAGGATCTGGAGAACCTATAATTGATCCAGACATCCAAGTATCCATTAACATGCAAAGATGGTCTGAAAATGATATTGAGTTGGGATTAGGAATGAGATTCATTGACAAGGCTCAATCTACGTATGCCATGAGAAAGTGGTCAATTGTCCAAGGATGAGAATTCACAGTTGTAAAAAGTAAAAGCAAAATCTGGACAACAGAGTACTAGAACAAAATAAGAGAACATCCATGCAATTGGTACATTAGGATCATTTGAAAATAATCTCATGGTGATTGGTAGATTACTATACTTAATCTTGAACGCATGTGTATAGTTTGGTTTGTTAATAACAATTATCGAAACTTAACACATAAGCATATTGCAAGGCACATTATCCATCTCATTGGAAATGACCCTGAAACACGTGTTAGTACAGTAAAACAAGTAGTACATAAACTATTTCAGTCCAGTTGTTCACATCGAAAGGGTGGTATGCACGGAAAGCAACAATTAAACTTTTGTATGGAAGTTCGAATAACACTTCCATCAATTTTCCCAAATACATGCAGAACAAGAAAATCCATGTACTATCTTGCATTGAAAACATGATCAAAGTAGTTCTAAGTAGGAAAAGGTCTTCCATTTTATGTTTTGGTCATTTCAATTACTATCGTCCATTCATATATATTGATAGCACACTCTTAAGAGGACCTAATAAATGAGTTCTTTTGGTTGCTATTGGATGGGATGCAAACAACCATGTGTTCCTTCTTGCATGTGCTCTAGTTAATGAGGAGTCAGCAGCTAGTTGGGGTTAGTTTTTACGACTGTTAAGATGTCATGTAGTGCAAGATAAGTCTATTTGTTTAATATCTGACAAGCACAAAAGCATTTCAAGCTCTATCAGTCGACAAACTGAATGGCACCCACCTAATGCAGTCCACAGGTTTTTTTTGAGACATGTTAGAGTAAATTTGAAAGTTTAATTTAAAAAGAAAGAATTAGCAGAATTGATGTACAAAGTAGGGACAACATGCAAAGTGACTGAGTTCAATGAGATCGTGGAAAAGATTAATAGAAGGAACGTCGATGCATACAACTATTTGAAAGCTATTGATCCTCATAAATGGACACTTGCATATGATGGTGGCTACAAGTATGGTTGTATGACAACTAATCTCTCTAAATCACTGAATGTGTATTGAAAAAGTGTCGTGCATTACCACTTAAGGCATTGGTTACATATGATAACTTGTTCATTACTTCAGTCAACATCGAGAAGAAGCTTCTCACACTAGACATCCATTCCGTTCAAGTATTTGGAGAAAACATGCTAAAAATGAGACTAAATAACACACATGGTCATATTGTTGTACAATATAATGTACAAACTAGTATATATAGTGTCAGGTCTCTCATTAGATGAGATGGAAGAGGTAACAAGGCCTACACGATAAACTTTAATGATCAATCTTGCACTTGTCATAAATGGTTAGTTTCTTACATTCCTTGCTCCCATATTTTTGCAGTTTGTCGATATAGAGGTTTAGATTTTGAACATATATTCAAAACAAAATTACAACATGGCTTATGATACTAATCTTTATCTGGTTGCAAGTGAGGAACTATAGGGTGAAGCTTTATTTACTCTTCAACATTATAAGCTACACATGAAAGGTGGTCAAACCAATTGACTACAAACTACTAGATATCGTTGTTCTATGGATGCTTGGACCCAGATTCACCTCCAAGATGTAGTAATTATCATATATCAGGACACAATAAAAGGACATGTCATAACATTTCAAGAACAAATGCAAATTAAATAGTTTTATTGTACTATTTTTATTTTTTCTTCGTACAAACATTATATTATTTGTGTTTTTAGTGAACTTACAATTTATGTGCTTTCAATGAACTTACGGGATTTATGTATCTTCAATAATTTTAGAGTTTATGTGTTTTGAATGAATTTACGTGGAATTTTATATTTTAAATCTAAATTCCAATTTTTAATCCTAAGACCCTAATTTTAGAGGTAAAACTCTAACCTTAAATTTTTAATTTGAACAAATATAAAAACTATACTCAAAGTTCATCTTACCTGTACTTTTTTATAACAAAATACTATTTCAAATATATCACTATTAAAATTTTAATAAAATAAATTTATTTTTAGTTATAAAAGAAAACAAAACATTAATATATTTTATATAAGTATTTTATCATATTCTAGAAAACGGATCCAAAACTTAATTAGTTTAATGACTGATTTGAGAGAGATTAAAAAATTATGAGGGATATATAATATAATTATAGAGCAAAATGAGGAATCAATACTATTTAGCCTATATCGCGTTTGTTAAATGCAATATAGGTTTTCTACAATTTCAAGACTCTTTATATCGCATATCACATATGCAATATAAGCTCCCTAGATCACACCTCCAATCTGCATTATAAGTATTTTTCTATATGTTTGCAATGTGAGTTCTATATTGTGTATGTGATACTCGTTAAAGTCATTTTCATATAAGTTTTAAAAGTTATGTTATTCACTGTATGACCGCTAAAGAAAAGGCCATTTTA
Organism: Marsdenia floribunda; assembly: GCA_035583425.1. Lineage (NCBI taxonomy): Eukaryota > Viridiplantae > Streptophyta > Magnoliopsida > Gentianales > Apocynaceae > Marsdenia > Marsdenia floribunda. Next base: position 5,953,926 of record JAXGGT010000004.1, on the reverse strand, counting down.
ATCAAAAACCCAAATTCTTGTTAGTGTCAACAAAGACCTGAATTCTAATAAATCTTCTAGCTACATGAAAATTTGAATCCGCCTATGTTGAAAGAAACTTGCTTATAAAATTGCTAATTTTTGTGGCATTTTCCATATTCAACCTATTAAGGGGTAAATTATGGATTTGTATGCAAAATGAACATATGGAAAAGTTGATTCCATTTAGTGTAAGTATAGGGGACCATTTCTTGAGGTTGAGGATGGCTCCTTTAAGGGCCAGAGCCGATAACAACCATTTTATCTTTGCCTTCAGCATAGGTAAAGATATATAACATCATGTTTTGGTGAAAGAGCTTGATATTGATGTTGAAACCTATATTCGATGTTGAGGAAAGGATAGAAGTAATGACCTTGTGATTGATGTTTTTTTTTTTTTTTTTTTGAGTAATAAGACATCCAACTAAGGTAAAAGTAACTAATAGCATTAATGTGCATGCCATTAATAGAGAGTTCTAGACAATCTTCTATCAAAATCAAGTTTGATGTCAAGTCTTCCATGAAAGAAAAAAGAGTTAAAAAATGGGAGGCTCAAGGAATGGAAAGTAAAGAGAGGTACATGATTGGTGATAAGAGGGGAATGATGAAGGATGCGAAGCAGTCTATTAGAGACATTCTAAATGACAATAAAGAAGAAGAACTCTCTTCTAAAGAAAGAATTTTATAATATTTCTCTCGTGTATATATGTATATATATGTTTGTATGATACATCTTCATTAATGAATAGAGTTTTTTTTTTTTTTTTTTTTTTCCAAAAGTTTCTTACTCATTTTCAAAATGAGTTGAAGGGGTATTTGTTTGGATAAAAACTAACACTTTATTGTCAGTCAACTAGCAAAATGTATATATATGAAAGTTATGAGAGTAGGTATGTATAGTTCACTTTACTTCTTTAATACTTTAATGATTATATCATTATTAAACCTATAAAATAAAATATAATTTTTTTGTACCATAATTTTTTCTTCACTCAATTTAAAAAAAAAAAAAAAATTGTAGTCCAAAAATACCCTAAGACTTTTTTTTTTTTTTTTTTCATCTAATATGACTCAAATAAATTGGGCTAACAATTTATCAAAAAAAAAAAAAAAAATTTGAGCTAACCTATGCCTATCTTTTCCATTATCAAATAAAGTTGAATTATTAAGTTTGTTCTCAAATTTAAATAATAATAATAATAATAATAATAGCAAGGGATAAAACTTGTCAAATTGTGACTGCCTCCTAAGTTAGTAATTATCATCTGAATTAGAAGAAGTGAAAAAGATAAAAAAAGGTGTCGATAATTAACGAGACGGAGGAGGAGAAAATCAATCGAAATTTTTGTTGATTGAACCATAGGAAGCAGTTTCATCTCACAGTTCCTCTATAGCCATGTCACAAGCCCGAGTTTACACAGACATCAATGTTCATCGACCTCGAGATTACTGGGATTACGAATCCCTCACTATTCAATGGGGGTAATCCATAACTTCTAATCATGTTCATTACCCTAATTTTTTTTTTTCTTATTCCATTGCTATTGTTAATTGATACCTGGAGTTCATGCGTGTCTTTTTTTTTTTCCCCCTATTTTTCTTCTGGGTTATTGATGTTTTGGATAATTGTTTAATATCCTGTTGATATATTTTGTTAGTTATTGAATTTTGATTCTATTATTATTAACAGTTTTATTCGGCTGTTGTTGATAGTTAGTTATTTTTTTAACTATTATGTTTATGTTTGTGGAGGCTTTGCATACAGCCTGAACTAGGATTGAATTGCTGTGTCTACCCTGCCAGAAGTAGGGTTTGTTACATGCAGCATCCTGTTTCAAGTCTCGTTAACTCTCCTGCTGGATTGTCATCATTATCATTTTGGGTGTCCAGTGTTGCCTTTTGATGTGGGATATACCTTTGCATTTTTCACCATTTAAAGAATGAAGGGGGACATGTTAGCTGTTAGATTGATTTAAATGGAGAAAAGAACTATATTTCTATTTCTTCTTACTACTTTTATGATCCTGCACTCCTATATATTATGATGATTGTAGTGATAAAAATAACCCTAATTTCTTGGTATGGTTTTGCAGTGATCAAGATGACTATGAGGTTGTCCGAAAAGTGGGAAGGGGGAAGTACAGTGAGGTCTTTGAAGGTATAAATGTCATTAACAGTGAAAGATGCATTGTCAAAATCCTTAAGCCTGTCAAAAAGAAAAAGGTTGGCTACACTAGTTCTAACCCTTCTTTTGATGCTGAACTTACTAGTTCTCATGAAAGACTTTGTTGTTCTTGATAGCCCTTCCCGGTAACTAACTTTACAAAATTTTGTTATGCAATCTCTGTCTATTCTGAGTATTTAGCTTTGTTCTATTTCCCTTTTTTTTTTGTATGAGTATAATAATAATATCAATATTAACAATAATTGTACCCACTCGAAGTTCTGTAGGTGCAACTTATATATTTCAGGTGTCAATACTGTATTCCTACTCTTGTATAGCTACAATGGTTTGAACTTTGCAGAAGGGCTTTGTTATACCTCCTCATTTGTGTAATTTAGGAAATTTGGATCTTTAGTTGTGCTGACATTTTCCTTCTCTATGTTCTTGTTTTTGTTGTTTATCTGTTAAAAATGTTTGTTGTATTTCTATTCACATTACTTTCGAAGACAATATAAATAATAGAGATTTTCTTTTAAGTTGTTATCCTTGCTGGAGCATGCTGTTGTAACTTGTAAAGAATAACTAAGATCATCTGATTCATCTGTGTAACACTTACCTTGTTCATGTAGTTATCACTTTATCACTTTCTTCCTTTGCACTGATAAATTCTTCATCATGCAGATAAAAAGAGAGATAAAAATACTCCAGAATCTATGTGGAGGGATAAATATCGTGAAACTGCTTGATATTGTCAGGGATCAGTATTCGAAAACTCCAAGTTTGATTTTTGAATACGTCAACAGTACAGACTTCAAAGTCTTATATCCAACTCTTACTGATTATGACATACGTTACTATATATATGAGCTTCTCAAGGTTTTCATTTCATCTTACGTACTTTTTGCTTTATGATTTACTATCTCATTAACCTCTAGAGATTATTTGTGAGTGCTTTATAAATTGATTTACTGATTCTTTTACTTGGAATTGTATATGCTGTATGTTGCTTTTGAAAGTGCTGAAAGATTTCAAAAATTTTTAGTTAGAGCTCCATCTAGCTAGATTTATGGAAGTAAATCTCTTCATTTTTTCCCCAATAATGTCAGATGTGATTGAATTCTACGTGGACTTTATTTTTATTTTTTGCATGTTTGTTTGATTGAAAACTTTGGAAGCGTTTGATTTCTTGGGTAACCAAAGAAGTGCAATTTTTTGTCCGTCATTGGCACCAAGATATATTTGGCAACCCTTTTTTTTTTTTGTTAAAATGTCCCTCATTTACCTTGCATGTTTTTAGCCAATTATATTTGGAACTTACCTGAAATCCTAGGATTTACACAGGAAATCAGCTTTGCCTTTGCTGGAAATGCTCATCATTGTCAATTAATTTGGTCATTCAATATATAAATACACCCCAAGGCCACACAAAAGCTATGTACCACAGCACATCTGATTAAATGTTGCCATGTTTCAGTTGTACTATAGTATTACTGCAACATAGGTTATGTGCTCTATCTAGAGAACCATTTTATTGCAGGATTTTTTAGCTGAAGGTAGAATTAGACAGACAACCACTATTGTATCTTGTATGAAACACCACCCAAATTGAAAAAATCCCATTCTTTAATTTTTGTTTGCTCAATCTTAATGTAGAGTAACTTTGATGATTATTTTATACTTGTTCTTCTCATTTTGCACTTACACTGGCTCACATAGTTGTGTATCTTTCCTCCGGAGGACACACTTAAGGTATGATGTTGTGGAGAAATTTGCAAATTCCAACTGTTATCACTTTGTAATTGCAGGCATTAGATTATTGCCATTCACAAGGAATAATGCACAGAGATGTCAAGCCTCACAATGTTATGATTGATCATGAACTGCGGAAGCTTCGCCTAATTGACTGGGGTCTTGCTGAATTCTACCATCCTGGCAAAGAATACAATGTTCGAGTTGCTTCAAGGTACCATTTACCTTTGGGGTTTCTTATTCTTTGTCTTGATTTTCTGCTATGGATGCTAATGAGGGATATTCATCTTACATTTGTTATTGAGAATCTCTTTTGTTCTTTATTTCTTTCATGTCCTTTCTAGATACTTCAAGGGCCCTGAACTTCTTGTGGATATGCAAGATTATGACTATTCTCTAGACATTTGGAGCTTGGGCTGTATGTTTGCTGGGATGGTATGCAATTTGCTTGGTATCCCGTTTATTCCTATCATTTTGTGCATAAATGTGTCCTCAAATCTTCATTTCTAACTTGCAGATTTTTCGGAAGGAGCCATTCTTTTATGGCCATGATAATCACGATCAGCTTGTAAAAATTGCTAAGGTATTGTTAATCTCGTTAACTGGCATACACATTTGGGTGTCTATTTGAATAGTATAGCTACTGTTAATTGAAATTTTTCTCTTTTTCTGAGTTTGTTGGTTTTACGTGCATCTTGGGGCAATGTAATGTTTTAGTTGCACCATAATTTTTGTTAATTCTGTATAAAGAGAGAATCCTGCCAGTTTTTTTGGGCTTCCTTTCTGATGTTGCTACTGAAAGTCTGGTTAAACTTGTAGGTGAAGAACAGCTTGATAGCATTACTGAACGACGTTCTGCTTGCTTTAATTGATGGTCCTTCTATGAATTTAGGAAAATTAGTCATTTTAGTCCCTATATTATTATCATTTGAACAAACAGGTCCCTATATTATTATCGTTTTAGTCCCTATTTTTATTTTTGGACAATCAGATGCCATTTTATTTTCTTTCAATTGGACAAAGAGATCTTTCCACAAAATTTTGATTATTTTTAACCACTGAAATTCACATGCTCACGTGCTAGGCATGTTTATGTTCCATAAAGGACATTTGTGTTATTTATAATTCCATTAACCTATTCACATCTTAATAAAACCCTCATTTCTTTCAATTTCATTCAATTTTTTAATTTCTTCTGTTTTTGATTATTTTTTCTTTTGAGATCTCAAAATTTTATTGGAAGAAATGAGAATTTATTAATATTTTGGTTAGTTAGTAGAATTATATATAATAAAAATACTTTTTATAGAATATAACATTGTTGAAAAGATCTTTTTGTCCAATTGAAAATAAAATAGAAATTCGATTGTCCAAAAAATAAAAATAGGAACTCATTTATCGAACGTAATAATATGAGGACTAAAACTATCGATTTTCCTATGTATTTATCATCTAATTGATCTTGTTTCAACAAGAAATATCAGCGTTTGGTTCAAATGTAATGGTTGTCACAAATGAATTATAGAATCTGCATTCTTCTGCTCAAATTTCTGTTGATTTTTGCACTATCAATGATTCATGGGCCTGTTGTTTCATGGTATGGAAGGTATAATATTTGTGGTTCATTCTTATCTTGTATGATAGGTTCTTGGGACTGATGAGCTGAATGCATATTTGAATAAGTATCGACTAGAACTGGATCCCCAGCTTGAAGCTCTTGTTGGCAGGTTGAACCGATTATGCTTTTTGTTTTCAAGCATGTAGCTTGATTAAACCTAGAGTGGAAAAAACTTCACATGAATGTCTTATGTATAGATGACTTTTTCTCTCACAGGCACAGCAGGAAGCCGTGGTCCAAATTTATAAATTCTGACAATCGGCATTTAGTTTCTCCAGAGGTTATTTTTGCTCTATTTTTAGGTTATTCTAAGTTGTGTTGGCCCAGTTTTGCATAATGATGTAATGTTCTGAATTTTGTCTTTCAAATATGAATGAGCAGGCAGTTGACTTTCTTGACAAGCTGCTACGTTATGATCATCAAGATAGGCTCACAGCAAAAGAAGCAATGGTAATCCTCATGGCAAACATTGTTTATTTTTGTTATCCGTAATCTTAAGATAAACTTTCTGGAGAACTGATTTCTTTTTCTTGACCCTTCATTTCCAGCAGTTTAAAGTGTATTGCATTGCGTGGATGCTGTAATTAAGATCTGGATTCTGATTCTATCTGATCAGAAATTGCTTTTAAATATTTTTAACAGAGACCCTATATTACTGAATTTTCCATTTTTCCTGACAGCCATTCAATTCACTTAGGTTGATTCTGAATGGACCTAACCCCCCTTCCTGTTGCTTAAATCTGGACCTCAGTTGTCTTCTTTTCCTTTACTTAATTGCTTTCTTAATTACAATCATTTAGAATGCCTTCCTCGTTTCTTTCCCACCCTTCTCTCTCTCTGGCCTATTCCAAAGGTTCATCTTCAAGATTCCTTTTTCTTTAGTAAGCATACAAATGAGAACTAATATTATTAGAGACACTAATAAACTCGTGCTATTGAAGCAGAGAAAGATAGTAGCACTTTGGTGTACATGGGATCATATTGCTCAATTTCATTTGCCAAGTGTAAATGTATCTCTAGCAATTTATTTATGTCATTTATTACTGAAGTTGATTAGGTGTTTTGCTTTTTTTGTTCTACTGCAAAATCGTAATTAGATATTTGACACCTAATTTTCTACTTTAGGCTCATCCATACTTCTTGCAAGTTCGAGCTGCCGAAAACAGTAGGACGAGGACACAGTAGCACGACTACTTTTGCTCCCATCAATGTATGCAACTACGTTGTAATCTTTTATGGCATCTTTACAGGAGATAGCTTGTAGCCGTTACAGTTAGAATTATCTACAGTGCGTTACTTCAACACACCTTTCCCTAGACATTATTGTATATTTCATACCCAAGTATTGTACCCTGTACTTCTGGGAAGAGTATTCATCATTTTTGATGCCTCATGCATCACTAAAATATGATAGAATGTGGATATTAGTTGGTCATCTAAAACATTTGTTGCACATAAACTTGTTCCCTTCGCTTTTTTTTTTTTTTTTTTTTTTAACTTAGTCGATGAGGATTTTATAAATTAAAATGCGATATCAGACTTGTCAAATAAAATATTTTGAAAGAATTACTCTCTTGATGCCATCTAGGTACGATACAGCAGATTCTCCCTGCTAGTATAAACTTAGAAGTAGACCATTAATGGTGCAATGGGTTACAACCAATTGATTAACCAAACGAATTGGCTTTTCTCATTCAAGGATCAATTTAGTTTCTTCTGCTGGGATTGTAATAAACTCTGGTAAACAAGAGAAGAACAACAGGTTTGGGCTAATACGTGTTGAACCTTTTTCCTTGAGCTGTAACTTGGACATGCAGTCCTCTCCTAAAGTGCTCAATGTCATCCAAAATTTCAAATTAATTGACCCATATGTCATTTGATATTGCACAAACATATTCCCCTTCCATTGGTAACTCACATCACATTCAACCCTATGTAATATTGCAATTTGGATTTTAAGAAGAAGATATAAACATATTCCACAGAGTTTCAAACCACTACATAAACACCAACAGTTTGGAACATAGTCAGAGTAACAACACTGAAAATAGCTTCAAACTTGATAATGCTGATTGATAGTTGAAACCAATAATCATCCATTGCATTGCATAACCCCGTAAAGATCATTTCTTAAGATGGGGAAAGCATGTAAATAGATCAGATTTGGGGTGCTTTGCTTCAGCATGTTCCTTACACTTCACCTCTGAGGTAGTGCACATAAACGTTTGCATGCACACTTTGCACTGTATTTGCCAAACATTTACCAAAAAGAAAAAAGGATAAAAAAAAAAAAAAAAAAAAATCAAAACAGAAATTAACAACATGACAATTTAAACAGATGATGCCAAGACAATACTTCTTATAACAGTAATAAACAAAATCATAGGTGAAAAGGTTATATTATCTCTTCCAATTAACGAATCTCTGTATTTCAGAAGTGCATGCACACTTAGCACTGTATTTGCCAAACATTTACCAAAAAGAAAAAAGGATAAAAAAAAAAAAAAAAATCAAAACAGAAATTAACAACATGACAATTTAAACAGATGATGCCAAGATAATACTTCTTATAACAGTGTCAACAAAATCATAGGTGAAAAGGTTATATTATCTCTTCCAATTAACGAATCTCTGTATTTCAGAAGTGCATAGCTGATGGCTACAAAATCTTCCAAATTTCATGTCAAAAGATTAATTTTCACTTTTCAAACCCAATATATTTTGAATTTTGATTGAACTATTCCCTTGTAGTTCAAATTCATCCAAACATCTACAAAGACAGGGTTTTTATATATGATTAAAAATATTACCTTTTACAGTTTGTTTGCTCTTAAGAGTGCTTCATTGAATATAATGCTTCCTCTACTAACTTCCTAGAACTAAAACAAATTATAGATAAAATCATAGCAAGTAAATTCTGGAAAATTTTGAAGAAGCAAAGATTGATATCCAAACTAAAGTTATACAATGAGAAGGTACTCCTTAAAAGATGCTTGTATTTGTCTAGACTACTAACTTCGGAATCTCCTACCAGGCACCAGATCAGGCAAAAACCCCACATAACAATCAGGGAAAATAATAACACTAATAATAATGAAATAGATTGAATCTTTTTACATCTTTATAATTATCTTTTGGATAATAATAGCTCCTTAAAATGCCTGCATAGAGGCTTGGCATCATCAAAGGTTAAAAAGAAAAAAAAAAGGCCCTATTTGTATCTATAAATTTGATTTGAAGCTCCCATAGGAGGCTTGCCAAGATTGGTGTCAGTCATTAGACTTAATTCTAAAATTCGCCCAATTCCATTGAGAAAAAAGAACAGTTACCAGTAATCTCAGGAAAAATTAAGTAAAACTCATGGATCAGATCCAAAAACAAGAAGGGAAAGAAAAAAACAATTACTACAAAAAGTTGAAGAAGAAAACCTGGATATTCATAGCTTTTTTGTTGCTATCCAGCTGACTTCCTGACAAGAGACCCTTCCGTCAGCTGTAACCTTGATTGAAGATAGAAAGCAAAAAATTCAGAGGGATATAAGAAAAAGATTACCCACCCTTAGCGGCTTTCGCCTTTTCCATATTTTTCTCACGAGCCATCTTGGATTTCTGACCATTGCCTCCACCCATGGCTGCCCTATGATCTCAGAGACAAAATACCCTTTTCTTTCCTTCCGAGTTCTGCCGTGACCTGCTTCCAAGTGGGGGCGTTAGACACACACACACGTATATATATATACACGCGCGCCTAGGCGAAGGTTTTTAAAGATTTTTTTTTTTTTTTTTTTTTTTTTTTGTCGCTAATCAAGGTTTTTAAAGGGTTGAGCGAAGTAATTTCAATGTAAAACAAGTTTAAAATACTCATTATATTTCTCCATTTTAATTTAATTGGGAAAAATTGGTCGGTTTAGTCTTCTAGCTATTTCCATTAACTAATATAAATCCACAATCTTTTTTTTTTAACCTGTTAAGTCCTACATCTTTTTACGAGTAGCCTATTAAATCCTTCCGGTCAACAATTTGAATTTTTTTGCCAAAATTCATCACGTGCCGGGCACGAGATGATTTTTTAAGGGCAAAATCGTCCTCTTGAGTATTATAAAGCTGTGAACTTATACTAATTATAAAATCATCCTCATTATACGAAAAAAACAGCTTTATAAGACCCTGCAGTTAATCTAAGTTCACAGCTTTATAATACTCAAGAGGACGATTTTGTCCTTGAAAAACCATCACGTACTCGGCATATGATAAATTTTGGCCGAAAAATTTTAATTTTTTGCCGAAAGGACTTAACAGGCTGCTCGTAAAAAGATGTAGGACTTAACAAGTTAAAAAAAAAAAAAAAAGAATGTGGACTTATGTTAATTAATAAAAATAGTTAGAAGACTAAACTGGCCAATTTTCCTTTAATTGGAAATTTAAAAAAAATTGTTCAATTAAGTATCCAATTTTGTAGTACTTTTTTTTAAAAAAAAAATTAAAATTCACCAATAAAAATAAATATTATAAGCTTCAATTTTATTAAGAAAATCATTCTCAAAACTAATATATATATATATAGATATGTGTGTTTGTGTTTAACTATATAAAAAATAATAAATTATTACTCTCATAACAATAATTTCATTTATAATTTTAATTATAAATTATGAGTCCTTTTTTAAATTATAAGATTTTTCAATTTATAACATAACTCGAATATAATCTTTTTATAGTCATAGATGAAGTTGTTATTATCAAAATAATCATTTGTCAATTTAAGTTACTTCATAGGCGAAAAAATACTTTTAATCTAATATATATATAAGAAAAATTGGTGGATTTGATCCTCAATCTTTTAATTATTAGTGCGACTAATTTTTTTTCTTTTTTTTTTTTTTATTTAGTAAATCTCTAATATATAACAAGTAGATACATTTAGTCTCACTCTTTACAAAAATTTATTATTTAGGCTTTTACTTGTTCAAAAAATGAATTTTATAAAGAGAAGAATTAAATACATTTATCTGTTATACATTAAAGACTTACTAAATAAAAGAATAATTAATTATATAAAAGACATAAGTATTAAAAATCAAATATATCAATTTTTCATCAATAAAGGTTAACTTAATGCATAGCAACCTAAATTATAATTTGATAAATGATGAATTCAAAATATATCTAAGACCAAAATACATCAAATTTTTAAAATATATATATAAACCAAATTTTCAAATATATATATAAAGACGGCGAGTGGTGTGAAACTGAACAGACAAGAAAGGCAACCGAAAGCAACAAGGAATTGCGAAGCATGAAGCATTGCCTGTATTGCACTTTCTTGTGGGTCTCATCATCACGCGTTAACTTTTTCCTTTTTTCATTTTTTTTTTCTTCTTTTAAATCACAGATTATTTAAAATCTGAATTGAATGTATGTTATAAAGTCAGGCTATGTTTGAACTAGCTTTATTTTTAAGTTGAGTGAATTACTTTTAAAATAAGTTTAATCTTTGTGTTTGGATAACAACTGACATGGTTTTTTTGGAGCTGATGAAATTGGATAATAATAAAAAATTAGAGTCTATGCATGTAATCTTAGGTGTTGTTTATCTTGTACATGAGAGCCAAACACTCTTTCTCACACGTTCGGTGATTCAGACCGTAGATTGGAGTTAATACACAAACTAGCTACCGTTAACCAAAATCCCATCATCTTTACTACACTTCGACGATTTGATATCTAACCACTGAGTAAGTGTTACTTTCGGACACCCACCCACCATCAATACATGAACGATTTCACCGTATTGAATGAAGATGCAATGGAAGTTCCCTATAAATATTTTCTTCCAAGAATCTACATCCACTAGTATGAACGATTTGCAGTGATATACTGGTTAGAGATCTAAGAAGTTGTGTGTTTCTCGTGAATGCAGTTGTTCCTCCACCCTGGATTATAAAGAGGAAAAGGTATACTTTCCAACTCAACTATTCCCTTTGCATGGTCGGTTTTGCTTCAATGGTCATTTTGTGTGCAGAGTTGTGTGTTGCATTTGTTCATTTTAAGTGGGTTATGTTTTAATATTGAGTGTTGTGTGCATTACATTAACTGGTTGAATGTGTTTGTTCTTTCTCATTTATTCATATCTGTTCTCTGTGTCATTCTCGATTGTTCGTAGAGGATTTGCAGTCCACTGCGGGTAGTAATTCCATTCCTGTGAAGCGTCGCTGTTTAAATAGTAATTTAAATGTGCTGTCAATCTTCTCTGAAATGACTTCTTGTAAACATTAGTTTCATTCATCCAGTGCACACTGTTAATACTTGATAGATTACCTGTGCTTGTTATAATCTGAATTAAGTTATGAATTCCACGATAAACTTGTGAATTAGCCAGAATTTATTTACAACTGTAATATAACAATGTTTAATATCTGTTTTCATCCAATTAGAATCATCCAACTCTTGTTAATGGTTAAAGAGCAAATAGATATGTCTGTCAATAGTTGTGAGGAAATCAAACCCGCTATGCTCAACGGATAACCTGGACCCTAAATTTGGAACGTCAGTATTTGACGGTTTTGAAAGAGTGGAAAAATAGAGACAGTGCGTGGGTGTAGGGGAGATTTGAGAGTAATGTGTAAAAGCAAATTCAGACAGAATTTAACACTACAAATAGAAACAAGTTCACTGTCCTACAGCTGTCACAAAAATTTACCAGGATAAGGGAACAATGCATGGCCATGAAATCAATTAAAGATGATCCTAGCATAATTGGTATAGGCTAGAATTCTATACAGAACAACATAGATTGCACTGTAGAGCAATGGGAGAGAATAAAAATGGTATGACAATTTGTGCTTAGGAAATACACTTTTATTGTAATCCATATCTATGTATGACTAATGATGAATTGTTTTTTGCAGAAAAAACCCGAAGCAAAGCTTCTTAAAAATAACAAAGGGCTCCCTAATTATGAGCTCATGGGGGATGTATTTTGGGACAGTAGAGCCCAAGGTACGTTTGCTCGATCGGCCAAGGAAGCACCTCTCACAGATGCTGAAGAGAGGGAGGTTGCTGGCAGAGAGAAGCATGGCAACCCAAATAAATCAATTCCTGTCTCCAATCTATGCTCAGATTCCACCGACGAGGACGATGAGGTTGTACAGAACATGAGTACATATATGCTTATGTCTAGCTCAAAGTGAAAGAGTGTGAGCATATTCGATTGTGAACGTGGAACGAACGAGAAGAAGATGCGACTCTAGGCTACTGCGCAGATGCGAGATGCTTGGACAGTAGTTGCTAAGAGGAACAAAGCTAAATTGGATGAGTTTTTGTTTTCACAAGCCAAAGCCGAATCCCCCAAAGAGGATCCTTACACCTTACAAGTCTGCATTGCATTGTTATATAAGGACTGTGGGCTTGTCCCTCCACACGTGGAAGTGGAGGCATATAAGAGGTTTAAGGATGCCTAGTTTTGGATAGCATGGGTTCATTTCCAGAAAGAGACTCATGTTCATTTAGCATCTTCTAACTTTATCAGTCTTGATTAGCCTGCAGTCGACGATGTTCATCTGAATAACATAACAATTTTGACATTCTTTGAATTTTTGAACATTTTCCATAATTTGTATACACATTACATTATAGATCATGCTATTTCTTTCGTTGCATTAATTTTATTGCATGAATAAAAGTGATAGCTTTTAGTTCACCAGAATAAACATGTATTTTGGATTGCAGGAAAACTTATGGATGATAATAGGGTTAATGTAAACATAAATTGTCAACTATATGATAGTTCGTCTTCTGGTGACAAAGATGCAACTGATATGGCAGAAATGGATGAAATGCAAGAGCTTATGGATTACACCATTGCTTTCTTCGAAACGAGTGACACTAAAATAAGATGTAGGACCTCAGTTTTAAGAGGTAAAATGTGGGTTGACGAACTGCATTGGGGTCACCTAGCCAAAATTTATCAAAGCATTGAGATGCAAGCTGAACCATTTTTAAAGCTATGCAATATGCTTGTAGATCATGGATTGTGGGTGAACAAAAAACAATAATGCATTGACGTGTTTGAGAGCATGGATATGTTTTTGAATTGTGTTCGCAGGGGGAACAAACACTGGGATATAGCTGAGCGTTTTCAACACTCAACCGAGATTACAAGTAGACATATAAAGAAGATATGCAAAATACTTGTACATCTAGCACCTGATGTAATTCGGGCACCAAAGTGGGACGTCGTACATCCAAAAATATCTTCTAACTCTTAGTTTTCCCCACAGTTCGACATAATAAATGCACTCTATACATTACTATGTCCTTGTATGTATACTAACAAGACATAAGTGTTTCAATTTCAGGGATGTGTGGGTGCTATAAATGGAACAAGCATATGCGCATAGGTTGTTGGTGATAGACGGGAAGTTTTTAGGTCTAAGAAGGACATAATATGTCAAAATGTGATGGCAGCAGTTGACCATGATATGAGGTTCACTTTCATACATGCAGGTTGGGAAGGGAGTGTGCATGATTAACGTGTATTCAACGATGTTGTATCAAATCCCAGACATGGTTTTGACCACCCTCCAAAAGGTTTCCAATACATGCTCCCTTGTATGAGGAATAAATATTACACACACAAATTGATTCACTAATTTTTTCAATACAATATAGGTAAATATTAGTTGGTAAATATAGCCACAATGCTATTTCTCCTCAGTTGTCTAATTATTTTGATTCCTTTTTGCTTCTCTTCATCCAACCCAGAGAACATATAGATGAGACCCAGCGCATACTTTGTATCAATCTTCCCTTCATTCATAGCTTTTTCAAGAAGAAACGTTGATGTTCCTGGATTTGGTCGACTGAAATAATTAACCTTAGCAAATCATAGGTAATTATTTACCTGTGTTGTGTCGTAAAGAAATATATAAAAAAAAAACTAACAACGTAAACGCACCATTCCTTGGATGTATAATGCTTGTGGGTTTTTCATCTGAATGCACTTGTTTATGAATTGACTTGGTAAGTGGCGATATCAGGGACCTCTGAAGAACCAATCTAGAGACACAGACCGGTATAGATCACCATCATCATGCTCTGTTAGTTTGTAAAGCTTCCTGCACCTGTGAAATATGAAAATAGTGTTTGTTAAATACCGCTCCCATTTGTATATAGATATCAGTAATCACTATAGAACCATAACTATACGCACATTGATCTTATGCTAGTAAGATTTACAAGCGAATCGAAGACGACATCACACAGTATATGGGTCAACAGTGGCAGAGGAAGATCTAGAAGCGAAGTTGAAGGCATCTTATCGTTAGTATATTTTTGCATGCAATGCAGACAGTAATTATGTGGAGAGCAGAAATAGAGAAGTAATTGAATAAATGGGGAAGTTAGTATATTGGGGGTGGGGCTTTATAACTTTTCAGGATGCGACCCTTCGTTTTCCAATGAAATAATCATTCATAAGTAATTTTTTTTTTCTATTTCCAAATTTCGGTGCATTGGGAAACATTCTGTTTTACCATAACCTTGCATGCAAAAACCTTTCATATTCTTGGTTTCTTTTTTTTTTTTTTTTTTTTTTGAATTTAAATGAACATATCTTTTATATATATACACACAATATAAAATTACATGAAATTGTCTTCTGTTATTATTGTTATTAACACTAGATATATATTCTTTTTTATTTTTTATACTAATATAAAAATACGATCTTCTTTTTACATGCTTTTTTTAAAAATACATGAAATGAATTATTATTCAAATATCTGACCATTTGATTCAACAATTTCATATAAATAAAAAATAATAATAGTGTTTTATATTTATTCATTATTAAATAAATTTATTATTCATAATAACTTATCTAGGTAATATGTGTGAAAGTTAATTTTGACATGTAACATAACTGTAAATATATTTGTGAACTAAAACATTCTAATAATAATAACAATGGGATTCAAACACACACATATTTATATATATATATATATTTCTATATTTAGCATACAAAACGTGAAAAGGGAAGCAAAAAAATAAACTAGAAGAATGAAATATATATTTCTATTGGACAGGTATTGCACTTCAACATCCGCAACACAATCTGCACGTAATGGATTATCATCCAATTTTTCTAAATCATATTTATCAACCCAATTGCTCCCCGGCTTGTACGTGGGATGCTCTGGCAACATGTAACACCGCAGTCTTCCCCCAGTTGCTTGGACATGACAAAGGACAATCGTGTGCATCCACCATAGATCGAGATATTCTGTTAAACGCTCGCGTAAATCCAGAAACACATGTGCAGGAGTACTTAATCTCAGTTGTCCCATCATCTGGATTCCACTCTATTCTAGTGCATTAACTCTTGAATAAATCAAGACCATAGTCAGAGCATACTTTGCAGTTCTGTTCCTGCAATCTATGGCTTCCTCCAAACCAGCGATGGATAGTCCAATAATTCCACGCCGAAAAAAATGTTCCTAGACCAAACCATGTATTGTAAACATTAATATCTTCTTTGCTTTGTTAAAAAATGAAAATAAGAAAAATTTAAACAAAGGACAGAGGTTAGACTGATACGCACTACTCCTCGAATGTATAAAGCATCGGGGTTTTTATGCTCGATGCACTTGTTCATGAAATGGTCATTCAGGTATAGCCACGTTCGATCTTGACGGTTGTCTAAACAGACCTTGTCGTAAAGATGACCATCATCATCCTCAGCTGTTTCGTACAAATCCTTACATCTAAGTAGTGACAAACAAATTTAAATAAAAAATAATGACCATATATGTGTATTTATATGTGAAGACAATGACAGGAAATAACATACACAGTTCTGATGTGAAAAAAAAAAAAAAAACATTGTACATGACGAAACAACACGACATAGAATGGCCGTAAGGAATAGGCGAGGAAGATCCAGAAGCAAAGTGCAGTGTTCCATCTCTAATGCCATCTTAATCAACTGGTGATAGTTGTATATGATATTTTGCATGCACCCAAGCTACCGGTGAAAGAAGAAGAATTTTGAGGACAGAAAAAAGTTCAGGGATTATGTAAAATGCAGAAGGAGAAGAGAAGTAGGTGGTGGGCTATAAAGGGAAGCAACTTTCGAAATTCCCATTTGCAGTACTCACCCCCATTAGTTCCCTTTCCCCCATTAGCTATTCCTCATAACTGGAAAAAGAATTATGTATAATTGGTTAACCATTTTTAAATGGGTTGGGAAAAAAGGTATAACATTTTACCATATTTTATAATAATAAAAATATATATCCCAAATTTTCTTATTCCATATTCTCCTTCAAATTTATCAGTTGACCAATTGATATACCTGTTTCTTTTGTTACATTGCAATTTTATGTAAGGACCGAGTGTACGGGGTAAGGACGTATTTGGAAAATTTCGAAACAAAGGTGTTTTTTTTTTTTTTTTTTTTTTTTGTAATTTCACTGTGAAAGAGTAATCTGTATACACAGTCGTCTATACCCTATGCATCCCCCAAAGTTATTACCGTCAGACTACTGTTGTCGTGTAAGAAGAGAAGTAGTAATGGAGGCGTGATTAGACAAACTCATGATGATATGCATCTGGGAAAAAGGAAACTTGCAGAAAAAAAAAAATAATCATAAAAATAAATTAAGGATCCTTCTGATGCCATTTGGCAACCCTAAATTTATACTCAATTAGCATGAATTGGTGAAATTTGATTATACGCAATTTCCCTCTCAATTTTGAAAATTAGTCCATATCTATTGTCAAAAGAATTGGAAAATCACCTTTCGTTTACACACAGTTGAAACCCAGCACATTCAACCCACTCTCCTACCAATTCAGAAAATGGTTACGTCAAGCAATGATGCCTCAAGAAAACCGTCCACAACATCCGACGATGTTGAGCCATTGTTAGAATGACCGCACGTAGTTTTTCGATCCGACGCCGACATAAGGAAACTATTGCCTAGTTTTGCATTGGAAGATCATCTAGACCTACATAGACCAGCCAAAGATAGGTCTTTATTTTTTTGCAGAAGATTTGAAGAGTCATGGGCAGAACAATGGGCTGCTAAAAATATTGTCGTAGGCAAGCCTCCTAAACTCAATGAATTAGGACAACTAGAAGGGTTTTCAAATATGCAGGTCTACCAAAAATGGGCTAGACTTATTACATTCTGCATAGAATATTGTCCGTGACTGGTTAGACTTTTCTATTGAAATGCAGCTATTGCAGAAGGAAACAATAACGAGTTGATTGTAACCTCAATGGTAAAAGGGGGTCATGATCCAGGTTACGACTGACCAAGTGAATAATTGGTTCAATATGAACAGAGGAGGATACTGCTTGACATCATATAAAACTCTGAAGGGTATGCAAAAGTCTGCATTGAGAGAAGAAGTTGGGCCTTGTCTGTGCAGGTCGGCCAGTCCCACAATTAACGATTTGTCTACAACTAGTCATGCAATGGGAGGAATAGTAGCACAATTCATACAAGGTAGATATCAAAAGCAACTTGGGATGACCAACTTCATTCTGACATACAAGGCATTGACAAGGAAGCTTGTTAATTTCGGTAATTGCTTTATGTATAACATTGATCTTGCACTACGTCAAAAGGACATGAAGCTACCTTAAGTTGGATTTCTAACAAGGATTTTCAGAATTTGTGGTGTTGATTTTGAAGGTGAGACAACTGAGCCAATAAAGTTATCTTATGGAATGCAAAATGTAGCATGCATTAAATCAAGACGGCGCAAAATCAAAGAAACAAAGGCAAGCCCGTCACACATAGTGGAGAACGAAGGAAATGATGATTGGGGCATACCAAGAACAGAGTCCACAAGTGCACTGAATTTGGGAACCATCAGTAAGAAACTAGAAGACTTACAGAAAGCATAGGAAAAGGATAGGTAAGATGGTGTTCGATTCCGCAAGAAGATGAAGGTTTTTCAATCCCAAGTACAAGAAACGTTATCTAAAATAATAGAGATTATAAAGAGTGAAACTAGTAGAAACAACGTTAATCCATGAGGAAATGAGGATATGCCCAAAAATGTTATCCCAAAAAGCCAACATCATGGACCTCATGTACAACCACATAACTTCCACCAGGACGAGCAACAACAACATTAGCAACATATGCATCAACCCCCAAATGAAGATTTTCCAGATATACCTTTGCCAACTAGATGAAATTATGTGCATGATGATGATGCTGTGAAAAATGAAAGTGAATCCATTGCACATGGCCCATTGGATGGAGGAAGGATCGATGAAAACTTGGTGGACAAATGTTCACAAAAATATTTAAATTATATTACTCCTGTTGTTATTCGAGAGTACTTATTTCATGTTAGACCGAAATGTGCAAAAAGGGATAAAGATTCAATTCAAGGTGATGGCAATGAAGGAAATGCGGGGATTACTCATGCTTTCGAACAGAATTCCATAGGTACTTATATTTATATATAAAATCAAATGGGAATTCTGTATGTGGTTATGGCTCATAGTAATGGTGATTAATACATGTTTCTCATATAATGAAAACATAGCAACAAATGATCCAGATGGCAGCACCGAAAGCACACGTGCTAAAGCTGACCATCATGGATTCCGCCACACTAGATGCTGTTGTAGAACTTGCTGTCTCATCAGCAAAAAATATGATGATCCTAACTTAATTGGTATGCTTGGACAATGATTTTTAGTATTCATTTAACGGCAGAATAGTTATTAAATTTTAATCGGTTTTGTATGAGATAATTTGGAAGTTATTTTCTTGAACAACTTCATATCTACATTAAGGATTGGATTATTGCCTTCATTTTCATACTTATAAATGGTGTTGATTATGTAATGTATTGTGATAATAATGGCCTTTTGTGGGGTGTGCAATTCATCAGGTCTGTGATTGACTATAGATGATTGTGTAGTTTGTGATAGTGAACAATGATAAATGTGTTTGATGGTTTCGATTGTTACTGTTATATGCTATTCCAGTGCAATATCAATATTTGTAGGCAACATTCCTTTGTGAATAACACAACTTTATGCTAGGTACTGCACATGTTTTGAACACTTTGGTTGGCAAAAAATTTCGGTCCATACAAGTTTGTTGTAGCTTCATAGCTTTGTATTCAAACATATATATATAGGCCTTCGATTGTCCAGCAAAAACACTGGTAGAGAAAGTACCTTTTTAACACCAAAATTCGTACAAATAGAGTTTATGAATTTTTTCATTATATATATTGGTCAACCATTCAATAACGGGAAACATTTATCAGCAGAAAGGCCATGCAATAGGTATTAAAAGGAATGAGAAGAGTGTTTCAAAAATACAACTACATTTTTTTTTGCAAAAAACTGAATTCAATTTTTATACCAGTGGTAGCTGGGGAAAATTCTGATTTCTATACTTCGAAATTGTCGATGTTATACTGAATTGCTCAATACACAACTTTTTGAATTCGAGTAACAAATCATAAGTACGTCTGGAAGGGTATGTATTTGCCTGGGGGGTTTGGTTTTCCCTTCCACTTTCATAACCTGGAAAAGAAACAACATATATATGTTTAAAAAATAAAATAAAATACCCACTGTATTTTTGAACGTATGTCATCATTCATTATATATCAAAGACAAAAATTCAATAAATATATCTCATAATTCATTAAACTAATATTTCATTAAACTGCACATTTTATTTCATAATGGGCTTCTATTTTGCATTTCAGTGGACCTGTCCAAAGACTCCAAACCGACCTCTTTGATCCATGACAGCTGGGAAAATGGAGTTAGTGACTAGGTGCTCATATAATCCATTCATTTACCAAAATAATAATAATAATAATATAATTTCATGAAATGTATCATCATTACACCTCTTAATTATGCCTTGAATCAGTTTATGTTGGGGTCAGTAGCCCTTCACGGGGGTCTGTTATATCTGACCTAGCCGTAACTGTTGTATTTTGTAATCCGCTCCTCATCTGAATAAAAATCTGATCTCTCTTCTGCCCGTGGACATAGCTATCTCATCGATAGTGAACCACGTAATTCTGTGTGTTGATTCTTTACTGTTTTGTTATTCTTCTCACATCCATTATAACAAACTGGTATCAGAGCTCGGGTTTGATTAGGGTTTGTGATCTGGTGAGAAAGATGTTTGCTTTGAACGTGAAGGCACTCGGCAATCATGTTGTGCCTTGCCGACGACATCATCACTGAAGTTGCTGAAGAGCAATCTACTTCTGGTCTATGGTTAAAGCTCGAAAGTCTCTACATGACAAAGTCCTTAATCAACAAATTGCTCCTGAAACAACGTCTCTTTAGTTTACGAATGCAAGAAGGTACGCAACTCAGAGATCACTTAGATCAATTGAACACAATTTTATTAGAATTGTGAAATATTAATGTTAAGGTTGACGATGAGGATGCGGCTCTAATTCTATTAGTATCTTTACCACTGTCGTATGAGAATTTTGTGCAATCGTTTATTGTTGGAAAAGATACTATTTCTCTAGAAGAGGTTAGATCTTCTCTTCATTCTAGAGAATTGCGCCACAAGGCGGCTGGTACAATTTCAGATAATCATGTTGTTGGGTTAGTAGCCAGTGGAAGGAGTAGCCATGGAAAGTCGGGAAAGAATAAGTTTAAGAAGAACACTGGAAAGAGCCCAAAACCTAATGATACCTGCAACTACTGTAAAGAAAGAAGGCATTGGAAGAATGACTGCCTAAAGAAGAAGAAGAAGCAGCCTAAAAACTAGTCAGGCACCGTTGTTGTAGCAGAAGTAGACACCAATTCTGAGGACGATATAACTCTAGTGGCTAGAGAACATACACATCACAACGATGTGTGGGTTCTAGATTCTAGGGCGTCCTACCATATGTGTACGCATAGAGAGTGGTTCACAACCTACGAGCAGGTGGACAAAGGTAGTGTCCCTATGGCAAATGACTATGTCTGCAAGGTGGTTGGAATACGCTCTATCAAGATACGGATACATGATGGTACATTCTGTACGTTAAATAATGTGAGACATGTTCCTCAAATGACCAAGAATCTGATATCATTGATAGATCTGGACAAAAAGGGTTTCAGTTTTCGAGGCAGTGATGGTGTTATACATGTCTGTAAGGGTTCTAATGTAGTTCCGAAAGGTTTTCAGCGGGACAGTTTGTATGTTCTGCAAAGCTCTACTATAGCAGGTTATGCTACTGTTGCGTCATCTGAGGTTCAGAAAGATGACATGACCAAACTATGACATATGCGACTCGATCATATGAGTGAAAGAGGGATGCAGATTTTGTCAAAAGGAGATCTTCTTGACGGCCACAAGGCTCAACACCTTGACTTCTGTGAACACTGTGTCTTTGGGAAACTACATCGCAGCAAGTTTCCTAAAGGAGTTCATAGAACAAAAGGCACACTTGATTATGTTCACTCTGATTGTTGGGGCCCTTCTCGTGTTGAATCTCTAGGAGGTCACAGGTATTTTCTGTCAATGATTGATGATTATTCAAGAATGACTTGGGTGATTATGATGAAGCATAAAAGTGAAGCCTTTACGAAATTCAAGCAGTGAAAGGCACTGGTGGAAAATCAAATAGGGAAGAAGATCAAAAGGCTGCGAACTGACAATGGTTTGGAATTCTGTTCGTCTAATTTTGATGAGTTCTACAAGAATGAAGGAATTGCTAGACATCTCACAGTGAGGAATGCTCCTCAGCAAAACGGAGTTGCAGAACGTATGAATCAGACACTTCTAGAGAGAGTTAGGTGCATGCTCTCAAATACTAGTTTAGCAAGAAAGTTATTGGCAGAGACGGTAAGTACATCATGCTATCTGATAAACCGTGGATCTCACTCAGGTATTAACCTTCAAATTCCTTATGTGGTATAGTATGGTAAGTCCGCTGATTATTCTATTCTGAGAGCCTTTGGTCGTACAGTTTATTATCATGTAACTGAGGATAAATTGGAGCCACGAGCTAAAAATGGAGTATTTGTGGGCTACGGAGATGGAGTTAAAGGGTATAGAATTTGGTCTCCATCTGAGAGTAGAGTTATAATTAGTAGAAATGTAATTTTTGATGAAACTTCTATGTTTAACTCTACTGTGAAGTCAGTGGTTGTATCAGGAAATGATAGCGATGATAAACAGGTGGAGACGATCGAGTTAGAAGCAAAGTATCAAGATCCTGTGTCAGAAATCACACTACCAGATTCCATACCACCAGAAATTCAATCATCTGCAACCAATCAGTCTTAATCGAGCTAGAAGAATCGGAGTTGGACCACCGAAGAGGTATGGATTTGATGATATGATGGCTTATGCACTGCAGGTAGCTGAAGAGGTGGATACTCACGAACAATCCACCTATAGAGAAGCTATTTCATATAGCGAATCAGTTCAATGATTTGCTGCAATGGGAGATGAGATGGACTTCACAAGAACAAGACTTGGGAGCTAGTCAGATGGCCTAAAGAGAGGAAGATAGTCACATGCAAGTGGGTCTTCAAGAAGAAGGAAGGAATTTCACCTGCTGAGGGCATTAAGTATAAAGCTCGTGTGGTTGCAAG
>JAXGGT010000004.1:5910827-5930667 GCA_035583425.1 Marsdenia floribunda | reverse complement strand
GGTCATTCACTGAATTCAGTTCCTAACTTTATACCCGTTAGGAAAGGGCCATTACATTTTCATTTGGGTGGCTTTTTTGTCCATGCCAATGGATTCATTTTATTGAGGTGGAACATGTTCCCCCACAACATATACATCAATTAATCCCAAATAATATCATACAATTAATATTGATAATACTTTAATTCAATCATTACAATTGCACCTTTATTCAATAACCAAAATATCTCAAAATATTTTATTTTAATAACACATTACTTCAAAACATTTTGATTCCAAATATCAGACTATCATTTTTTTAAAAAAAATATATAAAATATTATATTCAGAATATAAATTAATTTTTTGTTGTATTTAGTTCATATTCAAATTGATTTTAAAATTATCTCTACCAATATATTTATGAAACAATAATTCAAAAATATTTTATTATAAATTAAAATATTATCTTCAATAAACAACTAGTTCAAAACGATTTAATTTTAAATATCAAATAACTTATTTATAAAATATTCAAAACTTTAATTCAAGAATAAAAAACTTGTTTATAAATGTTTTCTGTAAATTTAGTTTCTCAAAATAATTTTATAACAAAACAATTTATCAAAATATTTTATTATTATAATAATATTAATTTAAAACATTCAAGAATGATTAAAATATCTTAAAACACCAAACAATCATATAGATATAATATATATATATATATATATATTCAATCATTAAAAATATATATAAAATTATATATAAATAATAAAATTAAACTGAAAAGATTAAATTATTATTTTAAATAAAACTAAATTAATATATATGTATATATAAACTATTTTGATACACGTTTAATTATATTTAAATAAATTTTACATATCAATAAGGTATCAGAAGATCATTAATACTCTATTCATTACCCATTAAACCAAAATTCTAAAATTTAGGTTTATCTATCACAGAGAGTTCATCTGACTTCTAACTTCTCATTATTATAAATCATAATTTATAAAAAATATGCAAGTTTATCAAAATAATCATAATTTATCTAAATAATTACAAAACCTTCTTCTAAATTGAAATTTCAGATATGATAAGATATGCATATCATAATTATCTAAAATTTAAAAGAAAAATATCCATATAAATATATCAGAAAATATGCGATATATATTCAAAGGTATAGTATGAATAAAATAATTCTAAAAAAAAAATTAATAAATAATATTAATAATCGTTTGATCAAATCAATACAACTGTATATTTCAAAAAATCAAAATCGTGACAAAGATTGTTTCCACTTACATCGAATTTTTAAAGATTGTCAACTTTGTGTCTACTCACGTATCTGTTCCTTAAACTTTCTTTGCGATTAAACCCTAATATGATAAACCTAAATTGACAAATTAATCAGATAAACCTTATCTACTAATCATCTGGATATTCACAATTATGAATATCATAGTAACATACTTTTTGTCTCCATAAACTCTTTAATCTCCTTAGTCATCATCATTGTCATCTCTCTGTCTCATCTTGTCTCTCTCTCTTCATCTTAGGTTAGTTGTCAGAAACCGTAAAATTGATAGGTTAATAATATTGTAGATTATTTACTATTTAGTCCCTAATATTTCCAATATATTCTAATTTAACCTAGAATATAATATATTTATTTACTTAATAACTTAAATAAATATTGGTATTAATTACCTAAATTTAAGACATATTACACTAATACTCATTAATTATTTTTATTGAATAAAAAATGTCAAAAATATTTTAATCATTTTAATAAAAATACGCGTTAATTTTTTTATATTTTTTTAAAAAAGCGATTTTTTTATTTTATTTTATTTATAACCAATAAAAAAAGGGGGGAGGGGGGAAGATGTAATGTAATCATCGATAAAATTTGAATAGAGTTAAACCAAAGTAACTTTATTTCTAATTTTTTAAGCCAATATGTGATACTCTGTCCTATATCAGAAATATATGTGGATATATCATGGAATATAAGTATGGGTCTAGATACTAACTGTCAATTCGGGATATTCCTTTTGGTATAATGAGGACGGTGTCAAGTCGTTGACCGTAGACGTCGCCAGACCCATAGTCACAGCGCGGGCCCAAATTGTAAGTCACAACTCCTAAACTTTAACTCTTGCTCAAAAAAAGTTTTATTTTAACTCTAATGCTCAAAACTAATGTTGAACTTATGACCTCATATAGTATTCATACGAGAATGTTCCACTTATACCAAAACAATAAACTTTTATTGCTTGAAGCAGCTTGTGTTTTGAGCAATATTTGTGAATACACAAGCACAACGCAACCGACACTTGGTAGTTAAATTTAATAAATACCTAATCATCAAAACTGACGTGAAAACAAAGAATATTACTTTCGTATTAACCGATTTGGTAGGTTTGAGACATTTTCAATTCCTTTTACTTTACTTAATGTTTTGATTCATACATCATCACTGTTAACGTTTTTTTTTTTTTTTTTTTCCCCAAAAAAAGTAAAAAAATAATTCATGTCTTAAATAATTTCTCATATGATCTTGTACTAGTATTTAGTCTTAAATTTTATTATTATTTAATAAAATTAATTCTTTTATATATATATACATACATATATATTTTAATAATTTTTTTAGGTCGTGGAATTAGTCTCTTTTTTTTTTTCAAATTTATTATTAATACCTCAGTAATTATAAAGTTGTAGATACACATTACCCATCCATTCAACCAAAAAAAATATATATATATATATATTTAAATAATTGTTGGAGATTTTTTAGGATAATATCTTATTTTTATCGATATCTTAAACAATAAAATATTGATAAAAATAAGATATTATTTAATATATTAATAAAAATAAGATACAATTCATTTTAATTAATTTTAAAAATTAATATCATTATCTTTTCAGTTAATTAATATTTATAATTTTTTTTAAAAAAAATTAAAATTAAATTACATTAAAAATATATAAATAATCTCATAATTAAAGAGATCATGGGTGGCAAAGTATCCATATATATATATATATGTATCCACCAATATGCCCGTTTCTTTTTCAAGATAGATAGAACATTTATTTATTTATTTTGGTAGGAAAAAGATATGAACTGTATGAAGCCCAGCATCCCCCATAATAATGGAGAAGAACATGCAATTCAACGTGATAAGATCACTGACTAAGCATTACCAATCAGGTCCCTTTGAAGCCACTAAAATTGAATTCTGACTTTTTTTCTGAAATTAAAAAAAAAAATTTAATTAATTAATTAATTAATTAATATTTATTACTATTATAACTCCAATTTAAAAATTATATATTTACAAGATTAACATTAAAACTAAAGTTCCATACTTCATTACTATTAAATGTTAATTATTTATCAAATAATATTTATATTTATAGACTATGTAAAATATTAAACTTAAAAATTTAAGTAATAGTTTTTTTTTTTTTTTTTAATATAGAAATTCACAAGTTTTCTAGTTAGAATCGTAAATTTAACCTATTTATAATTCTAACTATTTGATCAATTCTATAACCCTTCAATTCTAACTTACAAATATCATGACGTGTTTGTGTCGAATGTTTGTTGATCAAATATTATCGCCCTTAATTGGTATAGACTCTATAGATATGTTTGAAATACATTATATTGAATCAAATTATACATTTATTTTATTTTGATCATAATTTTTTTTAGATGTATTAACTAAAATTTTAATATTCAATTACAAAAAAAAAAAAAAAAAAAAAAAAAAAATTTAAAACAAACATCTAATTTAATAATAAGAAGGTATAACTTAATTAGTAATCATCTTGTTTATAATCTTAAAAAATTACGAGTTTGAATGTTTAAAAAAAAAAAAAATTCAAACAAAAAAAAAAAGTAATTTAATTTTCTTCAAAATTTAAATACAATTTTGTTGAAATATTCAAATAATTAAATCATTGCTGAAATGGACCATAAGTAGGTTTGAAATATTCAGATAATGTGTTTGAACATTTTTATTTTTATTTTTTCTTTTGGTAATTATTTGGACATCTTTTTCGTGTGTATAGGGTTTTGCACCAAAGAACTGAATTCACTCCTATTAATGATGACTTGCACAAAAAGAAAAGAAAAGAAAAGAAAAATCTTTGAAGGAGAGTTGTGAAGTAATCGTATTCATTTATAAACTCTGTACAACTGTCTCTTTTGACGCCTAGCCACCATTCCTTTCTTCAACCGTCATTTTTGGGTTTTAGTTTCCTACACTCAATTTCCTCTTCACTTCCCATATTTTTCCATTAGAGATTCATGAGAGTTTTGGTCAAATTTTTTTTTTTTTTTTTTTTTTTAAAAGAATTAATAGAATTATATTAATATTAATTTAATAGAAGATATCATATTAATTTTGAAATTAATGATATAGTTAGAGTTAAGAAGTATAACTCAATTAGTAGTAACTTCACTCATTTATGATTTCAGAGATCATAAGTTCGAAACATAATAGAGGCGAAAGTGCCTTAAAATAAAAAAAGAAAAAAAGATATGATTAGAAAATCATGTCCCTAATTAAAACTATGGCATAATATCAATAGGCTTGAGGAAAATTCTTCCTTTCATTTCCTTATCTATTTGTGTATTTTTAAGTTGATTCTAAAACTTTAATTTTATACAAATTCATCTATCTATTTTTAATTTTACAAATTGGTCTTTTTGATTAAAATTGATTAGTCACTTTTTAGCATGCAATTGATACATCCACTAAACATAAAGGACCTTTTTTATCATTTCATGCTAGGAAAAAAAAATGTACGGAATAGAATATATTAAATGCATATTTGTGATTCATTTAGCCCCCTTTTTTTTTTTTTTGCTTTTCTTTAATTAAGATTCAAAGTGGGAATGACCTAAAAAAAAGGTGTGTCAAATTAGATATTAAAAAGTGACCAAATAATTTTGATTGGAATGACCAATTTATGAAATTAAAAATAAATAAATGATCAATTTGTATGAAATTAAAGTTTTAAAATTAATTCTAAGAAATCTAAATAGTTAGGGATTAAATGAGACATTTTTTCATAGCCTTAATAACTTAAATTAATTTAATAAATATCCATTTATATATGTATATACATGTGTGTGTAGAAAATTGATCATTTTAGTCCTCATATTATTATCGTCTATATAAAGGGATTTCTATTTTTAATTTTTTAGACAATAGGATCCCCATTTTATTTTTAATTGGATAAATAGGTTCCTTCAATAAAATTTTGATAATTTTTAATCACAAAAATTCACCTGTTGAGCATGTTTATGTCCCATATAAAAGTATTTTTGTTATTTATAATCACATTAACCTATTCGAATCTTAATGAAACCCTCACTTCTTCCAATTTCATCCATTTTTTTTTAATTTCTTCTCTTTTCGATTAGTTTTTATTATGAGATAATTTTATTGGAAGAAATGAATATTTATTAAGATGTTAATTACTTAATGAGATTATAAATGATAAAAATACCCTTCATGGAATTAGCACATGCTTCGCACGTGAATTTTGATGGCAAAATATTATCAAAATTTTATTGAAAGAACTTCTTTGTCTAATTGAAAATAAAATGAAAATTCAATTGTCAAAAAAATAAAAACAGAAACCTATTTATTCAAACAATAATAAGATGATTTTTTTTTTTAAAAAAAAAAATCATATAAAATACACTAATATCTATTAAGGATTCGAATCAATCCGTTTGCTATCTAATTTAAACTGTAAATCAAGTGTTAAATTTTATCTAAATACATGTGAATATCTATTTTAACATTTCTAAGAAATATGTAAAATAAATACAAAAATATTCACATCATAAAATAATTTATAAATATAATTTATAATTTTTTTTCTTAATATTTTTAATTTTAAAAAATAATAAATATAAAAATTTTAATAAAATTTATATATATTATGATTTTTTTTTAATGCACATATCATATCAATCAAAATTTCATTCAAAGTTAATCTTATAAACTGTTTAGCGATAAAATTGATTTTGATTTTAAATAATAACATCTGTAAATATTTATAAAGTAAATACGTGTTGATTCAATAATAACAATCATATCGTGTTCTTCTAATTTTATTGATTTGAATTACAATAATTATATTTAATTTGTCAATTTAAATCTAATACGAATTCGAAATAACAGTAAAAAGTTAAATATGAATATAATACAAAAATTAATCGTGTCCACCCATCAACACGATTATAAATATTAACATACTAATCTGATTATTTACCTATTTAATTTACAAAAATATTAATCCGTTTATAATCTGAACATAATTATCATTAACCGGATGATTCCGTTCTAACTCAAGTTCACTTATTTTTGAGTTTCCCTATCAATCAAATATTATCATTCCTAAATTCAAAAATAAAATTTTAATTAAAATTATAAATACATTCAAAATATATTTTCATCATTTCAAGTAAATAAAATATTTTCATATTATTATAATTTTTATTTTAATAAAAAATATAATTTTTTCTTGTAAAAAATATAAATATTAATTTATTTGATTAATTAAATTAATATATAAAATATTTTTATTTGATGTCTTAAATAATATATTAATAAAAAATCTTGAACTCTACTCATTTACGTTGACATATTTTTTTTAGGCGATATATTTGATAGTGATGTATAAAGTCTCCTATTTGAAATTAAATATATCTAAATATATTTTTAATGGACAATTAATTAATTATAATTAATTATATAATATTATTTCTCCTTTCAAAAAAAAATAATATTATTTCTAATATTATTAGTATTAACCAAATAAAGTCATTGTTACTAGTCAAACCGAAAAAAATAAAATAAAATTCTAAATTTTGTTAAATTTTTTTAATTTATTTTTTTTAAATTAGTTCTATCAATTTTGTTTATAGATTTTACGATAGTAACAGAGTAAAAAAATTTTAAATTTTTTTTTTTGGGCACAGGAGGAAGCGTGTGGAAGAGGTCACTTGATTCCCACTGGTTACGGTGAACGTTTGTGCACTTTTCATCTTTCATCTTTCGTTACCCATGAACGAGCCAACATCAACAAACGTAGGTCCCACAACATATATATATTGAGGGAATATATATATATATATATATAAGTAAAAAATATAGAAAAATTGATAGCCCAAAAAAAAAAAAAAAAACGTTTTTTATTTATTTATTTGAAAAAGAGAATATGCTTTGCTCTGCTTTGCAATTATCCCCTTTTTGAGTTTTGATAACTCAACTGATAACTCTAATCCTACTTAACTGATAACTCTAATTCCTTTCTTTCATTCTTTATATTTCCTTTGTCCTTCTGAGGTTTTTTCTTCTGATCATATTATTATTTTTCTTTCGTGGGGGTGTAAAAATCATTTATCTTTGAATTGATTTTTTTTTTTTTTTTTTCCTCAATGGGGTTGTTGCAAGAACTGCTTGTTACAGCATTTTTAATTGTTGTAATTTGTTTTGTTTTTGCAAATTTGATTGTTATGGTTGAGGAGAAGACGGAGAAAAAGGCCCACTTTAATAAGGTGGAGGAGAAGAAGATGGTTGAGGGGGTAGTGATGTTGGAGAAAAAGTTGAATGTTAAGGGTGGTAAAAGCAAGAAAAAGGTCAAGTTTGCGGATGATGTTGTGGTTAAAAATATTGATTACGCTGAGGTTGCTGAAGAACCCATTATTAAAGATTTTGAATCATCTGTAAAGCTACCAGAAAAAGTTGGACTTTTGGATAATTTGTCTGAGGGGGAACAATTTGGTAGAGACGGCGTGGCTAAAGAATCTGATGTCTTGCTCTGCTGTGAGGAATCAGTTAAAGACTGCGACGGTGTAAATTTGTTAAGGGAGGTAAAAGGCGACGACGATGAACGTGAAGGTTCCAAAGACGCGGGATTGCTGTTGGATGAGGTATTGAAAAGAGAGATTGTTGAGCTAGAGGCCGAAGCTGCCAAAGCTGATGATGTATTTCACGGTGCAGACGGAGAGAAAATTGCGTTGGTCGATTGTTTGAAGGCTTTGGGTGTTGGAGATAAGATGGTCGCTAGAGAAATTGACTGTGAGGCTACAATGGGATCGGTGAAGGTTGATATTGGCGCTGATCAAACGGGTAGTAATGAAGCTAGAATTAGCGAAACCAGTTCGTCCAAAGTATTGGGAGAGGCATTGGAAGGAGAGACTATGGAGTCAAACATCCAGATGGTCCCTAGAGAAATTGACAGTGAGGAGGCTGCAATGGGATCGGTGAAGGCTGATATCGACACTGATCAAAAGGGTAGTAATGAAGCTAGAATTAGCAAAACCAGTTGGTCCGAATTATTGGGGGAGGCATTGGAAGGAGAGACTATGGAGTCAAACATCCAGATGGTCCCTAGAGCTATTGACAGTGCGGCAGTGGGATCGGTGAAGGGCGATATTGGTGCTGATCAAAAGGGTAGTAATGAAGCTAGAATTAGCAAAACCAGTTCGTCCAAGTTATTGGGGGAGGCATTGGTAGGAGGGACTGTCGATTCAAACATCCAGAGGGCAGAGGTTAATTTGGATGATTCTTCTGCAGGTGGGTGTTTGGAGGATTTGGTCGAGGATGAGGATAAGAAGTTAAAAACTGAAGTTTTACATGGTCAGAATGCGCTAGAAATGGAACACAATGCTGATACTGCTATTCTTCAAAATGAAGAGGTTGAAACAGTAGAACAAGGATTAGGTAAAAGAAATGAAGTGAAGGAGGGTTTGGTGAGAGACAAGAACATTGAGGATAATGATAGTAATGATGCTGATGATGATTGGGAAGGAGTGGAGAGTAGTGAGTTGGAGAAGGTGTTTGCTGAAGCTGTGAATTTTGTTGAATGTGGGGGAAGAGGAAAAGATGATCAGATGGCAAATTTGGGAAACCATGTACAGATGCAGTTGTATGGACTTCATAAGCTTGCAATCGATGGACCCTGCCAAGAACCTCAACCGATGGCACTAAAGATATCTGCCCGTGCCAAATGGTATTTAATTTCTTTTACATATGAAGTATTTTCTAAGGTTTGGAATTTCATTACTTTTTTTGTTGATATTATGTGCTTGTTTGATACTTGAATGGATGTGCATTTTGCTAAGTCTGATTATCAGCTACAGGAATTACTTCTAAATATAGATTAGTAATTGTTGTGGATATAATAATGTTGGGGATAGATGTAACAAAAGCAGCATGTTGTCATGAAGTAAACCCTATAGAATAGAATAGCTTCCCCTCAGGCTAAGTTGGATACAGATACTAAAATTTTGGTATGAGGGAGGATACGTTCCGTCTATTTATCTTAGTTTTTGACCATAGGTTGCTGCAGAAATGAGAAATAAAATACCGTCGTTTCAAATAGGCAATTTTATATGAATGGTGAAGTTTACCTTGGTCTTTTCTTTTGCAATTTCTTTTCCCACATTCAAGCTCATAGTAACAGTGGGTTGATTAGGTAAGTAGATTGAAGGTACTCTTCTCTAGTGATGTGGCTCTTCTTGGACTCATGTCTACCATATCCCTCTTGGAAAAAGCTAGTGGTGACCTTTTATGAAAAAAATTATAACAAGCTAGAAATCTGGACACAATGCAATGATCACCTTAGGCCAAACCGTAAACAACTTTCAAGGTGTAGTTTGATTGCTAGTTACATAACAGGGTTGAAAGCTGCTACATGTGTGAGTGATGGAGGGCGCTAATTCCATTGTGCAAGGAATGCGTGGCAAAAACTGGGGAGCATGAGTCCAGAGGTTGCAATGGAACAATATATCAAACTTTTATCGGATACGGATCCTAGTTGGATGCAACATTCTTCTGTTGTAAGTTTTCTTGCATTGAATTTGAAGTTCCACAATGATCAAGATTTCCAGATTATTTTCATGCTCAGAATATAAATTTCCAGGACGATGGAAAGCTAGAGTTCACAGGAAGTAAGTCAACTGGCAGTCCAGAGACCGAGACAACCTTTATTGAGGACATTCAAGGTGACACCAGAGATGGAAGGTAAATAATGGTTCTTTTTGGCCCTGCAAGTTTTGAACAAATAAGTTTCGGGGTTATAGGCTCCTGTTAATGATGTTTCATTGCTTGCTCGCTCTGCTGTCTATGCACTTCAATTTCTTTTGTATGTGTGGTTTTTGGTAGGAAACTTGAAGTGGAACAGAAAACTTTCATTGACGGAGGTTCTTTATCTAGTGTTGCAAAATCCATAAAAGAGGTATAAATGAATATGTTCCTTTTATGCTTTTCCTGCTGTTCTGTGTTTTCCCTTTTATATATTTTATCTTTTCATTTGTTCAACCCTTGAATGGAGAACTAGTACTGACAAACAACTCCTGTTAAATTCTCAAAGAAGAATAGATTAGATTGGCAAATTACTACAGAATGAGCCAGAAACCATGCCGGTGGCCTATTTTTACTTTTGGCAATTGTTGTTTTACATGCATAATCTAGACCTCTTAGAGCATTGCTTGTTCAACTTATGCATTTTCGTCATGCCATAGATTTAGGACAGTTGAATCATATTAATCTTTCTTTTTTGTTTGTGTTTAGAATCATATTCATCTTCTTTGTCTAATTACAAATAAGAAAATGACTTTTAGCACCATCTTCAATTCTGGGGTATTGTAGACCAATTATTTATTGCATCTAGTCCTCTGTGGAGCACATTGACAGTAACCCCTTAAAATATGTGTGTTTTTATGACCAGCAGATGTTTATCTACTGACAATACATGGATGAAATATTCAGGCATTTAATTTTGTTAACAATATCTTGCAATTTCTGGATCTTCATATATTTCACTGTGAACTAACTTATGCATCATCGATGAGATGCTAACTATAACGTTGTTACTTACATGAATTTGCTGCTTCCCTTTACTTGGACCTATTTTACAAGCTAGATTATGTTATCCAATTTTAATTACACATTGTATATATATAATGAGTTAAAAGAAAGTTTTAGTTTTTCCTCCTCTCCTTTCACCATTTTGTTGTTTGGTCAATTTTGAAATCAATTGATGAGGAGGGACTATGTTGCTTTACTTCATTATGATTGTTGAGCTTTTGTTTGCTTTTTTTCCTAGTTGCCCTGAATCAGAGTTTTGATATCTTACACTTGATTTAGTGAGGCAATTGTTCATGAGAGGTTCCTACTACGGATTGAAATGTTCTTTTGCAGATATTTGGTTGAAGAACATGACGAATGGCTTGAGTTCATT
This sequence comes from Marsdenia floribunda, assembly GCA_035583425.1. NCBI lineage: Eukaryota > Viridiplantae > Streptophyta > Magnoliopsida > Gentianales > Apocynaceae > Marsdenia > Marsdenia floribunda. Next base: position 5,919,393 of record JAXGGT010000004.1, on the reverse strand, counting down.
GCTATCAAGCTTTCCTTCCGAGTTCTATTTTAAATAGGAGGCTGATGATCTACTCCTCCTAATCAAGTAGTGTGTGCTTAAGGACTCAGATTTCTTGCCTGCTTTTAGTTAATTTCTCCTTTTATGCTTCTGATTTCATCATGCACAGATCTCTGTGTAAATAATAAACATCTGCAGCTATTCTCAAAACAATTGCTCTGCTCTAATATTACAAGATTTCTTTTCACATATTGGTTATTGGTTATTCTGAGTTTCAGCTTTCAAAATTCATCTATAGATGCCCATGGCATGACATATATATATATATTTATGTATAGTGCAGAGTCTGGATGCTTGGTTTTACATAGAAAGAAGTATTTTGATCATGGATATTAGGCAATGAGATATTTTTATTTGTCTTTTACTGTTGTAAAATCTTGGTTACATAGCAAAAGATTTCAAGAAGAAGATTTACAGGTGATATATAGATTGGAGATAATTATCCTTATTCTGGCTGTGTGTCAATAATTTTGGGAGTATAGATTCTAGGCACTCTTCTTATGGACCATTTCCACCATAGTTGCCGTTTCCGCCCATGTCACCCTTGCCACCACTGCCATAACCAGGTCTTGAGCTTGAACTCCATTTATGGCCAGCCCCAGAGCCAAATCCTCCAGCTTGGCCCCTTCCAATACTTCTCACTCCTCTATCTCCTCCTGGAATGACACCGCCGTTACTGTATCTACCACCGCCACTGCCTCTTCCGTACCCACCAGAGTCGTAACCTGATCCATCCCCACCCTCGTGAGAGCCATATCCAGTGTTCCCGCAGTTGTTCCAACCATCATAGCAGCCACTTGCAGTCAACAACCCAAGAGGGGCAGCTTCTGCGGTATCAATACCAAAAGTCTTCCTTCCCCTAATCGCCGCCTGAGCAGATGCAGAGTCGACATAAAGCCCATGGTACAACAGAAACAGGAGAATAAGAATCCATAATGCTTCATTATATTGTGCCATGATTATGTTTTTCTCTTTCACCAAGACTTTTAAAGCTAATTGAGAGGCGAGAGCACCAGATAGGAGAAAACGGTAGGATGCAGAGTCCAGTGCTTGAATTGATTGATACTACATATATATATATATTTATATAGAGGAAGTTTGAGGGTTTAAAGGATGTATTCAGATCATGTGCTATCTACTTCGGGGGTGAGAGTAGTTTGCTCATACAGATGAAGACCTTGTCCTGCTTATTCTTGCTGCTGTGGCCATGAATGTACATAGCCATTTATCCATTGGAGAAATAAGGCAAGCTCTAATTCATACTGGTTATATCTGTCAACTTCTTTTTTAAAACACCTTCCTCATTCTTTTTTTCAGTCAAGGTAAAGAATTACGGTATACTATTTATATTAGAGCTTTATTCTTATTGTTATTTAATTTAAAAATTATGTACACAAAATTAAAACCTTGAGTCGAGTTATACTTACATTTAATTTTAGTGTAAATTATTATTCTATTTATTTGAACAAATTTAAAATCGAATAAAATGCAAAAATACACACACACACACACACATATAACATTAAGGTTATTATGTTCTATTTTCTTTACTTTGACAAGTTACTCTCTTTTTTTTAATTCATAAAAAATTTAGATACTTAGATATTATATTTGTCTAATAAATTTATGATAATATTGTTTTTGGAGAATGAGTTTGCATATTGCATACGTAGCACTTAAAATATGAGCTATCATTACCATAAATGTCCATTAGAAAAGATAAAAAAGAGTTATCGAGTTTGAATCTTTAAAAACTCTTAAGAGATTTTAATAGGGATTGAGCCTATATTATCATTAGGACTGTTTTAGGTTATTGTGATTTAGATTTGAATATATTATCGAGAAATTAAAAGATTGATTATTAGAAAAATATATATATATATATATATAGAAAAAGTAAACAATAATTACAAGGAGGTCCTTGAAAGTGTTGCTATATTGCTATACATTCTACTTTCCAGGAGGTAATTAAACGTTTGAATATTCATTGTTATATTGTTAGGGGAAAATTTGCAACAAAGGGTTGCTTTTCTACCTTACCAATTTCATAACCTCAAAATAAATAACACATAGTGTTAGTAACAGCAGTTTGATTTGAGTATTTTGTACAAAGTTTTCTTTCATTATTATTTTTTATCCAATCAGAATATTAGTTCCCAAATTATTTATATTTAACAAATTTGATCTTTAATTTTTCTCTTTCTAATTTATTGATCTTTAATTTTTATTTATTTATTACATATTTAATATTTTTTTTATATTTAAAATAGTAAAAAATAAAATAAAATAAATAACATAAAAAATTGAATAAATTCTTTCCTGTTGTAGATAAAAAAAAGACCAGGTATATAATAAATAAAAGCACATACAATCAAAAAATTAGATAATTTGCCAAACAATTCGATTTAAAATTAAATCAAATAGAAATTAAACCATATAGATGATGATGATATTAAAAAAAAAAAAAAAAAATCAGATTATTTAAATTGCCAGAAAACATTTTTTTTTTTTAAAAAAATATATATTTTTTGATGGTGGTATTTCGGATCCTTCCGATCCAAACTAATCTACTCAAGGAGGTCCAATAGTGCGAAAATATCTAGAACTGTGGAATATTTTCAGGTGAAGTTCTACACTTCTTGGCAAGACCAGAGAAAGGGAGAAAACTTAGCCAACAGGCCAAAAGAAGTTTCTCTAAAAAATATTTTTTACTTTTTTAAAAAATAATTTTTTTAATTATATTTTTAATATTTAACTATAAAAATTTTATATTTAAATGTTTAAACTTTTATTAATTTAATTTTTGTAATAAAAAGTAATTGTTTTAATATTAACAACCTCGTATATTCCAATCAAATTAAAAACCATATAATTAATTCATTAACTAAATTTTTGTCTAAAGGTAAATTTTGTTTAATTACCAAAAAAAAAAAAAAAATAAAAAAAATAAAAATTGTTTGATGCCACAAAGATTGTTGGGGGAGGTTTCGTCTTTCTTGCGGAGAAAGATTTAGCCTGAAACACGTATATAAATATTGGGTACAAAAGGTGTACTGAAAAAATTAAATTAATAAATACTGAAAACCATTTTTCTCTGCATTGCTTGCTTGCTGCTTGTTCATCTATGCTTTCTTATAAATTTCGCAACACGGATTTGTAAAATATTAGGGGGAAAAAAAAAAAAATCCTCTTCAGAACTCTCCAGATTCCGAATTTATCTACTGAAGGTTAGTTTCTATACATGTCTGAATTTGTATTATAGCTATTTATTATTATTATTTTTCAATCTATTCGTATGCTACCAGATGGATTCGTTTGCTCCGGCCACAAACACGGGTAGTTTAATCAGTTCCGAGGCCAACATTCAAAGAACTCGGTACGTTTCAGTCTTTCTATCTGTATATTTTTTGGTTCCTTGGATGCCTCTGGTTTATCAGATGACTTAGGGTTTTAAAGGTTTTATAAATAAAATTATGGGATCGAGGTTTTTGGGACAGAATTAGTACTTTCGGGAATTATGTTTACTAAGGGCCTGGGTTTCATTCTGGGATTTTGGATTTTTGCCCATTTCCTTTGAATTTGGAGTTCAATTTATAACATGTGCACCCAGGTAACTTTCTAGCTACAATACGTATTTTTTTTTAATTATTTTGTAATTCAAAATACACGTTTATAATCTAAGAGTGTAGGCTGTTAGAAATGAAGCTGGTTTGTAATTAGTTTTTTTTTTTCTTGATTCTGTAATGAACTAGTGGTTATTTTGATGATTATAAGTTGCCAAAATTCCATTTTGTGATTTGGAGCTGGTAATTTTTATTTTTTTCATTATTAATTTTTCTAGAATTTTAAGTTGTGAATGCGAGCTGCTATTTGGTATAGGTATCCAACTGTTACCGGGACATCTGTTGTTGGAATTAAGTACAGGGATGGCATTCTTATGGCTGCTGATATGGGAGGTGAGGTTTAATATCTCTATTTTTTGCCATTTATGTCTTTGGAATTCCAGCATATGGCATTCATTCCTTAGATTTGAGCCGTTGTCCCCATAGGAGGTAATGGTATTTTTAGTTAAAATCCAGGAAATTGATAGTTGTTGGAGCCATTACATGATTTAGTTTTCTTTAATTCCCTAAATTCTTAATTTCAAGCCTCAATGATCTATTATTTAGTTATCAAGAAGAAGATACAAGGATCGTATGCGGGTTCAGGGAATGTCAACATTTCCAATTAATCTTTGGGTTGGCCGGGATGGTTTGTTTATAACCTTAGTAATAACTATGAGTTGTAAAATATTAATATAGGGGTATTTATAAGGGAAAAATATCCATTAATGCACTTTAATTTTCTAATATAATAAGTAAAATAAAATCTTAATTTTTCTCAGTGTGGGAAGTAAAAATATACGAAGAGAGTATTTATTTTAAATTAGGGTATTTTTGGATTAGCTTTATAAATGAAAAAGTGGCTTAATATATTGTTTTAAATTCAAAATGAATATTGTTTGTAATTTTATTTTAAAAAAAAAAAGACTATAGTTTATGAATTCCATATAATCATTTATACCGAGGCAATTTTACTACTGGTCTCATTGCTGATTGCTCATTGAGGCAAATATGTCTAGAGGATCATTATCTTAGTTGTGTGGACACTTTTGTTAATGAGATTCTATTCCTCCCAGCATCCTATGGATCAACCCTGCGAAACAAGACCGTTGATCGAATTCAGCAAGTAGGAAAACATTCTCTTATTGGTGCAAGTGGAGATATCAGTGATTTCCAGGAGATCTTGCGCAAACTTAATGAGCTCATGTAAGTAATCTTCAAGCATATGTAGTGCAGAATAATCTTCTGCACTCTTGATTCCAACGTGTTGGATGTGTATGTTTATTATAATTGGAGAGTAATTCAATATATCTCTTTTTTGGTAAGTGGGTATGGAAAATATCATTTAAAGTGTGGCTTATTCTGAAGTAACTTCCCTCTTAAATGGTGTAGACTGTACGATAATATGTGGGATGATGGAAACTCCTTGGGACCGAAAGAGGTTTATAATTATTTAACTCGGTTGATGTACAACCGCCGCAATAAGTTTGATCCTTTGTGGAACTCTATTGTACTTGGAGGAGTGAAAAATGGACAGAAGTATCTCGGAATGGTATTTTAATTCAATTTGTTTTATACGTATCGGTTGGCATTTGATCTATGATGTTCCTCAGGGGCTCTTCTGACTTCTTTCTTGTTATGTTTGAATTATATCAGGTTAGTATGATTGGTGTACATTATTTGGATGACCATGTGGCCACTGGGTTTGGAAATCACCTTGCAAGACCCATTCTTCGGGAAGAATGGAAGGAAAACTTGACTTTTGAAGAGGGTGTGAAGTTGTTAGAGAAATGCATGCGTGTACTTTTGTACCGTGATAGATCAGCTGTGAACAAGATTCGGGTCAGTATCCTTTTAATTTGAACATACTCAATGTTCTGTAATAAGCATATTTCTGCATACACTATATAGTACATTTCCTGACTTAGAGCTACCTTTTTCCAAAGTAAGGATTTTTAATTTCTGCACTTGTTTTTCTCGAGGATTGAAATATAGTTTATATGAGGTCTAAAAATGAAATTGGAATTCTGGACTGAATTTTATGTCTTCAATAATTCTTGAATTGTGTGGCTTCGGGAATCTGTTCTCCATAGTAAAAGCCTGAACTATGTAACTTTTGTTCTTGTTACGAGAAGAAAATAATAAAAAGTAAAATTTCAACTGCATGTACTGGTTGTCATATCATCTGACTAAAGCCTTTTTTTTTGATCCATTGCTTCATGCTGTACTCTTTTCTTTGTTAGGTAATAAGTTTTGAGGGTAGATTTCTTTCAGAATATTTAGAATGTTTGACAAGAGTGTAGTAAAATTATTCTTAGTTTTTCCAATTTTTCATGTTCAATCGTTGTAGGACATTGAGTCATTGTTTAGTTCAGGGATATATTTTGAATGTAAAAAGAGAATTAGTTCTAGTTATTTGATTGTTTCATTGTTTACTAATCATATCCACTAGTGCCACATTTTTTTTTCCTTCTGAACACAAGGAAAAAGAGGAACTTGTTAGTGAGAGGAGAATACAATGAAAAAATGGTATGACATAATATTACTCTCAAAAAGTGGGGAAGGGATGGGGGAGTGGAGGAGGAAATTTATAAAGGTATCATGAACCAAGGGATGTGAGCGGGATTCTTTTAGCTTGATTTTACTCCCAGGAACTCTACTTTGGTAAAGGAGTTCAGCTTGATATACTTTGTTGAAGTATTAGGTGTGAATTCTGATTTCAAGATGCAACAAACAATGGAGTATTTGACAGTGGGGGAAGGAAAATATATATGGCATGCTTAGGATGATATGGAGATATTTTCCTGCATTTTAAGCTTTGGAGGATGCATGGGAGGGAGGGGAAGGTAGAGAAGAACTTTCAGACTGAAGAAGGCAGCATTTTTAAAAAACAAAAAACAGAAAAGAAGTTTGTTATTTTAATTTATGTATGAGTAAATTATTGGTAAGAACCTTTTGCGACTTATTCTCAGTCTCCGATGTATGGATTGGTGGTTGTATTAATGTTTGATTCTTTTGCATGACTTGCAAATTTGCAGATAGCAAAAATTACAGAGGAGGGTGTGAAGCTTTATGAGCCTTATTCGTTGAAGACTTTCTGGGATTTCTCTGCTTTCAAAAATCCGACAGTGGGTGCTGAGGGTTCATGGTAAGAGGAGGTTGTGATGTCATAATGCAACAACTTATCTTATGTTTTATTGGTTGACTTGTATCTGTCTGTTTAAGCCTTTGGAATCTTTCTGGCTGTCCTATTTTGATTAAGAAATCATGAATCCAGATCGCTCAGTTCTTAGTTTTGTCAATTGTGAGACACACTGTCAAGTTTTCCTTCCAGTGCGCAAATATTTTTCCCTAGGTGGTGCTCCTTGCGACATTGGGTGGCTGATTTCCACTTTCCTAACTTGCTTGCTATTACTGTGGGATTTGTGTTGTTCCCCGGACATACAGAGAAAGCCAAGGGAATTATCCTGTGTTGGGCATTGCGAGCATTATACCCATTTTGGTTTTATGTCCCTCATTGGAGGATTACCTAATTCTTTGTTAAGCAAGCAAATATGTTCGGCTTGGCAAAAAATGTGATGATTGGGTGTGTTTTTGTGGGAGACAATTGCTACATGCAGCGGGCTCCTACTTAAAATACACATTCCAATTGTTATCATTATCATGTATAAACGGTTTATATATATATATGTCAAATCATACCAAATGAAAATATAAACTAACACATTATTGTCAACCATAAATAAGCTGAGGAAGCCCTGAAGTTCTCCATTGTTGATCATCAAAATTTTGTTGTGGATGAGTTGGCAAGGGCAGGTAAGTTGACAAGGATTTTATATTCATGTATGCAGTTAGGTAATGAATTTTAAATTATATTTGCTTATAATTGTAAATATTTATGTTGGACACTTTGTGCACTTAAAAAAAAATCCATAAATAAGAAAATCAAAAGCGTGTTTTTTTTTTTTAAACAAATTGAAAGAATTTTCAAATATTATAATCACACCGTACATTTGTAAATTTAATTTATCCATAATTTTATGTGTGTATCCTTTGTATAGACTTAAAATTTACTTTTGCATAGTACTCAAAACAAAACTATAAGATGATTAATGAAACAGTTGTGCCATTTGATTTTCTTTGATTTTCTTAACTGAAAGAAAATATAAGGGTGTGTTTGAATTGGAGTTTTTCTTTTAGTTTGCTCTTTTTTTTTTTATCCAAAAAGAGTTGACTGGATTGCAAAAAAATGAAAAGTAAGGTGGGGTCAATGTAAGAAGTTGTTTAGTAAGTGGGAGACAAAAATAATATATTTTATTAAGTGTAATGATGAGATAAATATTGGAGTATTGGTATAAAGAATGATGTAATAAATTTATTAAATATTTTGTTTTTAGAATGATTTGATTATTCAGTGAATATGAATATTGAATTTTAGGAACAAATCTAAAAAAGAACACCCCAATTTCCCTTACAAATACAAAAAAAAACTAGAGATATCTTGTTGTCTGACTAAATACAATATTTTGGAGAATATGAAAAGATGTGACACAATTTGTGTATATGTACATATTTAAAATGGTTAACAAATTTTTTTATTATTCAGATTTTATAATAAAAAAACTAATATATATATATATGAGTCAAAATTTTATGTAAACTCATCATGTAATATATTTTAATTATTTTATATTAATATATATATATATATATATATATAATAAGTTTTAAAACAGACAAACAAAAAAAAAGCTACATAAATATTATATATTATATTATGTCTATATTTATATATAAATATAATATATATATATATATATAAATATAATATAATATTATATATAGCAATATATTATTAATTATATATCTATAATTATTTATATTAAAAATTAATTTAATTGTTAGTATTTATCTTGTATTAAAAT
>JAXGGT010000004.1:5894414-5910727 GCA_035583425.1 Marsdenia floribunda | reverse complement strand
CTCTCTTGCATATCCAATCTAACTTCATGTGCCAAGCTGTCTTCTTGAAGCATCTGTTCATCAAGTGCAACTGTCTGTTTAGGTTCAACAGTATTCCTTTCCACACTTTCTTCTACTGTTTGAGTCATCAGTCCACCTTCATTTTCAACCCTAATTGTCTGATCAGAAATCAACCATGGTTCTTCTGTCTCAGTCCCCATGAAAACTTCATTTTCAAACCCAAATGTCTGTTCAGGTTGCACCATTTCATCCAGTAATATCTGCTCAAGTTCAACCCTCTGTTCTTCCACCAATGCTAAATCTTCTCCTTCTTCTCCTCCTCTAAATTCAGTTCTAGTTGCCCCCTTCTCAAACATATGTTCTTCTTGAGTTATACACTCATTCTGAAACTCAGAAATCACACCATCATCAACAGATCCAACAATGTCTTCCCTTCCAGCACCATACCACTCAAGCAACAATGGTTTTTTAAGAATGTGTCTTCCTTTTTTCCTAATTGTTTCCCTCCTAACAAGTTCAGGTGCAGGTTCAGGTTCCAGTTCTTCAAGTTCCTCAATTACAACAGACTAGTAACCTTAGGTCATTTCATGTAATCTTAGTCTAGAAATATTTTCACAATTTCTATAACAGGCCTATTTTCTGCATAGAATTCAATAACTTTCTTGGTACCAAACTACATATCTCAACCAAATCACTATCCCTTGCAACTAATTTCAAACCATCTCTAAAAGTACCTGTAGGCTCTAGATAGCAGAACAACATGGTCACATCTGTTTACTTCAACTTCCTTAGCATGTCATTTATTTCTGCAAGACTCATCCTTTCTTTATCACAGTAGTCTATGTATCTCCACTGTCCCCCCTTGAATGATTTATATCCCTTTTCTTCCCACCATTCCCCCTCATAAAAGAATTTTAATGTAAAGTGGTCATCATCAGGATCTGCACAAAACATAGATATGGAAATGTACTCTCAAATTCAAATTCAACCCTTGGCAAACATAAAAAAAGTTTCTACCAACACAACATATACGGGACAATAGTCTACCAAACAATAAAGCATTATGCGGATAGTAATTAGCTGAACTACCCACCGGCAGTAATGAAAATGGCATAAAAGATAAAGGAAAAAATAAATCAGTTGTTCTTACCGTACAACTCAAACAAGTCGATGTGGTTGTTGTTTGGGTGCCTAATCTTCCAGTCATGTGCGAAATGCCTCCTTGCAGTCATATTTTGCTCTTCCCTTCTCTTCACCTTGTGCTTGAACCATTTTCTATAATCCATTTCGAAATCCGAAGGAAATTTTTACTCGGCTATTCGAATACAGGACAAGAAATTGCAAACACTCGTTGCGTAATTGCGATTTCTTCCAAAAGATTGAAGCTTTTCCAACTTCTCAGTCGAAGTAACAAACAGGACAAAACCAACACTTGCGCTTTCGTTTCCTTTTTCATGAAAATTAAACGTTTTTCTTTTTTTGTTCTTTTGTTTTCCATTTTTACCCTTTCAAAAAAATTGACTAGTCAAAATTTGGATGGAAAATAGAAGTTAACGGTTGTGTTCGATGGAAAGGCCAGATTGGGACCTTTTAAAAATTTGTGTGCTAAAGTTGGACAAAAACAAATTCGTGTGCAAAACTTGGATTTGGGAAAAGTTCGGGTGTTACCCAAGTGGTTTACCCTTTAAAGAATACAATAAAATTTGTATGATATTTGAATGGATAATGAATGACAAGCATCTCTATCAATGGAGTAAGATTTTTCCAGAAAATAAAAGGTCTGTTTTTTTCAAATATATATATAAACAAAGTTTTAAACTTGGGATCTACGAGTTATAAGTCCATGCTTCAATTGTGGTGCTTTCAAACCTAGGAGTTATCTATTAATTTTCTTTTATTAGATACTTTGATTTTCTATTTGAGAGTAATAAAGACTTGTGCAATAGTCTTGATTGATGCAAGTATATATAATTGCAATCCATAGATATTTTGGTTATATATGGATGGAATTGATGATAAGATATATTTATCATAGTTGTGTTGACGGATTTTGATTTTTAATCATTGATATTATACATGAGATATTATTATCACAATTATTATAATTATCTTGTTGTTGTGATATTTATGCAAGAGAAATTGGTGGCATGTCTTGTTAATTATCTTTGAATATTTGTTGAGTATATTCATTTGATGTGGGGGAATGATATGACAGTGTTTCCTATGCTATATGATGTCTTTTGAGAAATTTATGGTATTAAGTTCTGTTATCATTTTATTATATTAAAATAGTCCACTAGTTGATGAACTTTAGATTGATTCTAATATGTTGGTTGAATCATGATAATTGATAGTGTTGATTGCATATATTTGATATATTAATCCTTTTACAAAGGAGTTATTAAGGAAAATTATTCTTGAACCTCCTGTATTGATTGTGCATAAATTAATGTGATTAGATGAGCTTCTAAACCTTTTATATATTGGATGGATGTGATGGATGGTTGACAATAGTAGTAATGATGGATTAAACACTACTGTAATCGAATAAAATCGTTGAGTGAAATTTTATTTCATCAATGATTGTACCATATTTTCGTAAATGGGACTATTCTTTTATTAAGAAAATTGTTTGTATTGCTGGTTATAAAAGTGGAGGCATATAAGGATAATCAATATTATGCAGTTATTAATATTTACATGCTTAAAATATTTTTGTTACTGCATATGACCTTCAATTATGGTTTTTGAAATTTGCAATGAGATCTTGGGATCTATTTTGGCAATTTGATTCTAGAAATTGATCTAGAAATTATAGTAAAATTAAGATTGATTTTTTATTGGTATGCTTCACTCTTTGGAGAAATATCATGAATTTCACATTACCAAGAAGGAGATGAAATTGAAAAAACTGTTGATTGATATGACTGAGGTCATATATGAAATATCTCATCATTTTGATTTTCATATCCCTATTTTTTGGTGGTCCTTGATGGACTTGATTAAAATATTTTATTCTTCTATTCATAAACCTATTTTTTCGGTGGTCCTTGATGAACTTGATGAATTTAATGGAAATATTTTATTCTCTTATTCATATCCCTATTTTTGGGTGGTCCTTGGATGAACTTGATGAATTGAAAAATTTTATTATTTATAACCTTGTTGGGCGGTTCCTTTTGAGACTTGATGAATTTAGAAATTTTATTATTCATAGCCTTGTTGGGCGGTTCCTTTTGGGACTTGATGAATTTATAAATTTTATTTTTTATAGCCTAGTTGGACAGTTCCTTTTGGGACTTGATGAAAAATATTGGTGTTGATTTCATAGATCATTGAGTGAGTGGTTTGTCTTGGACTTTATGAAATCAATAATATGAGTGTGAAGGTGGGCCGCCTTCTATGAAAGAATGTTGGTTTCTTTCTAGAGCACTCATTAGAACTCAAGGTATGTGTGCATGTCCATTAATAGCGCTTGATTTCTTATCATGGAGCAAAAAAAAAAAAAATTGAGGATTTAGTATGTGTTGTGGGGGTCTTGTCTCAAAAGAAAGTGAAAGTTCAAGAGTAATTTCACTCTCACTAGCTGGAGTCATTACCTCACATCACTACGTATTAATTCAAGTTTTATACATTAATACTTAAGTACTAATCTTTCCTTTGCCCAAAATTTTTATTTTGAGTTAATAATTTGTGGATAATTGTTCGGAATGACAAACTCTTTATGTGGTTGGAATTTTATTTAAATATTATTTTAATTATTCTAATTGACTCATATTAAAATAAGTCACGATTTTATTTATCTTGGATAGAGTTATTTTATGATTATGACTCTATCTACGCAAATTGATAAAGATAGAGGTTATCTTTGATAGAATTATCTTGTGACTTCAACACTATCTATGTTGACAAAGATAGAGGAGTCGTGGCGGTTTTTTATATGAGAAGAATCACCACATTTGAATATATAGAGAATGTATTTTACCCACTACATAGAGAGAAAGAGTCTTTTACCCTAAACAAAGATAAGAGGAAATATTTGGATGAATAAATTTAGAGACTTTCTCGTCTGTTTTGTGAAAATTATTCTGGGCAATTGTATTCTTTTTATTCTAATTCTTTGGCATGAGTGCATGTGTTAAAGGATAGTTGTGTATACCTTGCTATAAAGCAACTGGAGAAAACAATTGCTCTGAGGTCATTTGTAATTTGCTTTCACGACAATGATTATATCACCACACAACTTTGTTTTATAATCTCTACTTTACTTTTTTTGTTTTGTAAATCAGATCCTATTCTTCCAACATGTGTCTGATAAATTTATGATAATGCTTTTGTTGGAAAATGAGTTTGTATATTAAATAGGTTGCACTTAAAATATGGATTATTATTACTATAAATATCCATTAAAAAATATAAAGAAGAGATACTAAATTTGAACATTTGAAAACTCTTAATAGATTTTAATAGGGATTGAGCCTATAAGTACCATTAGTACTGTTTTAGGTTATTCGGACATATTATCAAGAAATTAAAAGATTGATTACTACAAATATATATATATATATATATATATAGAAAGTAAACAATAATTACAAGGAACTCCTTTGAAGTGAAAGTGTTATTTATATTGCTATACATTCTACTTTCCAGGAGAAAGCTAAACATTTGAATATTGATTGGTATATTGTTAGGGGAAAAATTGCAAACAAAGGGTTGCTTCTACCTTACCAATTTCATAACCTCAAAGAAATAACTATAGTTTTTTGAAAGACTTTGCACTAACAGGAGTTTCATTGGAGTATTGTGCAAAATATTTCCTTTCATTATTAATCTTTATCCAATCAGAAGAAGATTGGTAAATTTAGTTCTAAATTATTTGTATTTGACAAAGCTAGTATTTATTCTTTCTTTTTCTCATTTTTTGGTCTTTTTTTCTTTTTATTTATTGTATATTTGATCTTTTTTTATATCTAAAATGGTATAAAAAATAACATAAAAAATTGAATAAAATTTTCTTGTTTTAGATAAAAAAGAACTAAGCATGTAATAAATAAAAGGATATAGAATCAAAAAATTAGATGATTTGCCAAACAATTCGATTTTAAAACTAAATCAAATAGAAATCAAATCATACAAGTATAAATGATAAATGAAAAAAAAGTATAAATGATAACAAAAAAAAAAAAAAAAAAATTAAAAAAATCACATCTCAGACGATTTAAATTAATAAAAAACATTTTCTTTAAAAAATTTTTAAAAAATTTTTAATTAATTTTTTTACTTTATTAAAAAATAAAAAAATTATATTTTTAATATTTGACTATAAAATTTTATATTTACATATTCAATATTTTAAAATATTATTAATTTGATTTTTGTAACAAAAAAAAAATGATTATTCTAATATTAAAAGTTTCATGTATTAAGTCATATTAGTGACCATTAAATTAATTTTTTCCTTTTTTTTGATGCCACAAAGATTGTTGGGGGAGGTTTCGTCTTTCATGGGGAGAAAGATTTAGCTAGAAACATGTATATAAATACTGCGGCAAAACGGTCTATTGAAAACCATTTTCGGGTTATTGATTAAAATGACTCTCTTTTTTATAATCATATAGTAATGACTTAACTTTTAAAATTTAATATGCGGTATAGAAAAATAATTATAAAGCAAAATGGGAGTGTGATATAGAAAGCCTATATCTCGTACAACATACGCGATATAGGCTGAATAGTAATTTTTCCTCATTCTTGCTCTATAATTATATTCTATATCCTTAATAATTTTTAAATTTCTCTCAATCGGTTATTAAACTAATAAATTTTGGATTTATTTTTTAGAATATGATAAAATACTTAAAATATATTGATGTTTTGTTTTCTTTTATAATGGGAGATAAACTTACATTATTAAAATTTTAATAGTGATATATTTGTATTAGTATTTGATTTAAAAAAAAAAAAAAATTACAAATAAGATAAATTTTGAGTGTAATTTTTATCCTTATTCAAATTAAAAATTTAAGGCTAGAGTTTTACATCAAGGTTAGAATTTTAAGATTAAAAATTGGAATTTAGATTTAAAATATAAAATTGCACATAATTTTTTTTTTTTAAAACACATACACTCTAATATTATTGAAAATACATAAACTCTCTAAGTTCATTGAAAATACATAAACTGTAAGTTCATTGAAAACATATAAATAATATAATGTTTGTAGGAAGAAAAATAAAAACAGTACCATAAAACTACTCAATTTGCATTTGTTCTTGAAATGTTTGGATATGTCCTTCTATTGTGTCATGATATATGAAATTACCACATCTTGAAGGTGACATCCATGGAACAACGATAACTAGTAGTTCATAGTCAACTCAATTGACCACCGTTTGTATTTGGCTTATAATATTGAAGAGTAAATGAAGCTTCAGCCCATAGTGCCTCACTTGCAATAGGATAAAGATTAGCCTCATAAGCAATCTTGTAATTTTGTTTTGAATATATATTCAAAAAAAATGTTATTGGATCCAAACTTCTATATCTATAAACTGCGAAAACATGGGAGCAAGGAATGCCAAAAATTGACTATTTATAACAAGATTTACATGATAAAATTTTAGTGATCAATCATGGGGTTTATGTAAATAAAAATAATTAATACAATTAGATATATAAATTACTCCCTCCGAAAAAACAAGGGTTCCCTCAAAATACGTAGGACTGAATGTTGCTATAGAATCACCAGAAGTTTGGCAACCTCCCTTGCAAAATCAAGATGGCTTGACAAGAACTACAACGACTGTCTTTTGAAAAGACCTAGGCTATGAAAAAAGCTTAGGATCATTTGAATATGTTACTTGGAGTTGAGAACGACTATTAGAAACAACGTTCTAGGTCGAACTAGCTTGCCAATGGTGAAAAAAACACATCTTATTTCCATCACCATGTCAACCATTGCCTACAGTGTAACCACATTATGGCTGTGAAGGATGAACGAGGTCTTCGATAGACTAGCCAACAAGGAGTCTCCAAAGTAGCCACAAATTATTTTGAGCAATTATTTTGCAGGGAGAGACGTGAGGTCAACTACGACCAACTTTTCGGTGATGCACCATTTCAAAAGCTAACGGAACAGGATAGCAGAGAGATAGCCCAACCTTTCACTACATAGAAGGTAATTTCTGCTCTAAAAGCTTTGCATTCTACTAAAACACCCGTTCCTGATGGATACTACTGGCATATGGTTGGTTCGGATGTACTTTCTATTGTGCTTGGTTGTTTGAATGGGGATATGAATATTGGTGATTTGAACAACACTTTTATTATTTTGATATTTGTGTTACTAATATTTTGTCAATGATTAATTGCGAATGTTGACTTCTAAATGTTATAATTGACTAGTTATTTAATTGTAAAGATTAAAGTAAATATTTTGTTAATCATATTTATTTTTAGTTTTAAAGATATATAAAATATAAATATTTACTAAATAGTAAATAATAAATATGAAATATTTATAAATAATTTTATAAATTAAAATTGGCTTAAAACCCAATTTGGTCCTTGAACTTTCACCAAATTGACAATCGCATACTTGAACTTACTTTTCTATCAATTGCATACCTGAATTGAAAAGATTGGGGTCAATGTCACCCTCCTTAATAGTTCCGTTGAGGGGGTGCCGTTAACTTGTCAGCATGTCATACCCGATATGACGTGGCATGCCACGTGGTGTCCACCTAGCATCTACGTTATGCAAGTTTGGGAAAAAAAAAAAAAAAAATCACCCCAAATTCACACGTTTGGATCCTTATCCACAGCAAACTTTTGACCTGCCGAAGCATTTGGATGAACTTGAGGTTCGAATTTCCTTCGTCTCAGCTAAAAATACTCCACAAACCCAAGTACATAACTTGTCGGACCAAATCATCAGCTTATTTCCTCCTCTCTTCTTCATTTCCAGTCCCGATTAAACCTTCGACATGGGAGCCGAACATGCTTGACATCGGCCGGAGATCAGTACTGTCGCCGGAGGAAGATAACAATCGCTTTTTGTTGTGATTTAGAGACTTGAGATCAGATCTCCATTTGTGGCTTTGATCAGTGTGGCCGTTGATGACGGCAACATTGGCAGCCATCCACACGCGATTAAATTAACACATATATTTCTTCTGATTGTTGTTACTATTTATAAAGCACTTACTAATACTACTCCTTATAAATTGTTTGAATTGTGAGAGAATTGGAATGGTGTTGCCAGTAGGGGGTCATGGGCAAGTTGTTGTCTTGTGGGAAACCCGACAAGCCCATAGTGAGAGCAAGGAGCATGTGGGGAGCCAAAGGATAGTACGAGGAGGAGATCGGTGGCAGAGAAGGGGAGTTGGGGCTACTGTGGCCACCACTACTACAGTGAGGGTGAGGGTGAGCGAGAGGAGGTAGAGGACGGTGGCGGTTGGGGTGGCAGTAGGGGAGGGCTTGAACTGTCTGTAGCCGTCCACAACGTGACCTCCTTGGCAGCGTGGTTCTTGAGGTATTCTTTGTAAGAGACAGCGGTGGTATGGTGGTCGTTGTTAAAGCTGTGGTGATGAATAGGTTGATTTGGCATTTGGGGTGATTTTTTTTTTTTACTTACATGATGTGGATGACACGTATTATGTCATGTCAACTCGATATGACACACTGATAAGTTAACGACACTCCCTCAACAGAATTGTTAAGGAGGTGACATTGATTCCAATTTTTTCAATTCAGGTATGCAATTGACTGAAAAGTAAGTTCAGGTATGCGATTGTTAATTTGGTGAAAGTTCAGGGACCAAATTGGATTTTAAGTCAATTAAAATTACATTAAATTAATAAAACTATATTATACAATAATTTTTTTTTTTATGTTTAATTTATGATGTGACTGGTCTAATTACAGTTCAATTATGGTTGAACTATTAAATCGTGAATCACTAACTCTTTCAATTCCATCACTGGTCCGATTTTGAAAACATTGATCACTACCACATGTTGTTTTGTGGCAAGTTACTTCCCATTTATGTGTTTTGGATGACTTACATGTTGACTGATCCCGTATTAATGAATGAGTAGTCTCAAATTTTTTTCTTCATTAAAAAAAAAAAAAAAAAAATCATGGAATTTATGTATTTTTAATAATTTTACTGTTTGTGTGTTTTTGAATAAATTTATGTATAATTTTATATTTTAAATATAAATTTCAATTTTTAATCCTAAAACCATTATTTTAGATGTAAAACTCAAGTCTTAAAATTTTAATTTAAACAGGAATAAAAACTATATTCAAAACTCATATTACATGTAATTTTTTTTATAATTAAATATTAGTTTAAATATATCACTATTAAAATTTTAATAAAATAAATATATTTTCGATTATAAAAGAAAACAAAACATCAATATATTTTAAATATTTTATCATATTCTAAAATATAAATCTAAAATTTATTAATTTAATGACTAATTGAAAAAGATTAAAAACATATAATTACTATTCAATCTATATTGAGTATAGCATATGCGTTACAGATATTTTCACACAAATTAGGCCATTCACTGTGTCATCACAAAAGAGTGGTCATTTCAATGAATAACCCCCATTTTCCTCAGCATTGCTTGCTGAGTTGCTGCTTGTTCATCTATGCTTTCTTATAAATTTCGTAACACAGATTTGTTATATATATGTGTGTCCTCCCTCTTCAGAACTCCTCCAGATTCCGAAGTTATCTGCGGAAGGTTAGTTTCTTTGTATTATTGCTATTTATTATTTTTCAATCTATTCGTATGTTACCAGATAGATTCGTTTGCTCCGCCCACAAACACTGGTAGTTAAATCAGTTCCGAAGTCAACATTCAAAGAACTCGGTACGTTTCACTCTTTCTCTCTGTATATTTTTTGGTTCATTGGATGCTTTTGGTATATCAGATTATTTAGGGTTTTAAAGCGTTTATAAATAAAATTATGGGATCGAAGTTTTTGGGACAGAATTAGTACCTTTCCGGAATTATGTTTACTACGGGCCTGGGTTTCATTCAGAGATTTTGGGTTTTTGCCCATTTCCTTTGGATTTGGAGTTCAATTTATAACACCTTCACCCAGGTAACTTTCTTGTTACTATATGAATTTTTTTTTTAAAAAAAAATTATTTTGTAATTGAAAATACGCGTTTGTAATCTAGTAGTGTAGGCTGTTAGAAATTAAACTGGTTTGTAATTTGTTTTTTTCTTAATTCTGCAATGAACTAAGTGGTTATTTTGATGATTATAAGTTGCCAAAATTCCATTTTGTGATCTGGAGCTGGTAATTTTTATTTTTTTTTTAGATTTATGAATTTTAATAGTGAATGCGATCTGCTATTTGGTATAGGTATCCAATTGTTACTGGGACATCTGTTGTTGGAATTAAGTACAGGGATGGCATTCTTATGACTACTGATATGGGAGGTTAGGTTTAATATCTCTATTTTTTTGCCATTTATGTCTTTGGAAGTCTAGCATATGGCATTCATCCTTAGATTTGAGCCATTGTCCCCATAGGAGCTAATGATATTTTTAGTTAAAATCCAGGAAACTTATAGTTGTTGGAGCCATTACATGATTTAGTTTTCTTTAATCCCCTAAGTTCTTAATGTCAAGCCTCAATGATCTGTTCTTTAGTTATCAAGAAGAAGGTATGAGGATCGTTTGCAGGTTCAGGGAATGTTAACATTTCCAATTAATCTTTTCGTGCATGAATTCCATGTAATTATTTATACTGAGGCGATTTTACTACTGGTCTCATTGCTGATTGTTCATTGAGTCAAATATGTCTAGAGGATCATTATCTTAGTTGTGTGGACACTTTTGTTAATGAGATTCTATTCCTCCCAGCATCCTATGGATCAACCCTGCGAAACCAGACCGTTGATCGAATTCAGCAAGTAGGAAAACATTCTCTTATTGGTGCAAGTGGAGATATCAGTGACTTCCAGGAGATCTTGCGCAAACTTAATGTGCTCATGTAAGTAATCTTCAAGCATATGTAGTGGAGAATAATCTTCTGCAATCTTGATTCCAACGTCTTGGATGTATATGTTTATTATTATTGGAGACTAATTCAATATATCTCTTTTTTTGGTAAGTGGGTATGGCAAATATTTTTTAAAGTGTGGTTTATTCTGAAGTAACTTCCCTCTTAAATGGTGTAGACTGTATGATAATATGTGGGATGATGGAAACTCCTTGGGTCCAAAAGAGGTGTATAATTATTTAACACAGTTGATGTACAACTGCCGCAATAAGTTTGATCCTTTGTGGAACTCTATTGTACTTGGAGGAGTGAAAAATGGCCGGAAGTAACTCGGAATGGTATATTATTGGTTCAATTTGTTTTATGCACGTCGGTTGGCATTTGATCTATGATGTTCCTCAGGGGCTCTTCTGACTTCTTTCTTGTTATTTTTGAATTATTTCAGGTTAGTATGATTGGTGTACATTATTTGGATGACCATGTGGCCACCAGGTTTGGAAATCACCTTGCAAGACCCATTCTTTGGGAAGAATGGAAGGAAATCTTGACTTTTGAAGTGGGTGTGAAGTTGTTAGAGAAATGCATGCGTGTACTTTTGTACTGTGATAGATCAGCTGTGAACAAGATTCGGTTCAGTATCCTTTTAATTTGACATACTCAATGTTCTGTTATCAGCATATTTCTGCATATACTCCAAAGTACATTTGCTGACATAGAGCTACCTTTTTCCAAACTAAGGATTTTTAATTTTAATGCTGCACTTGTTTTTCTTGAGGGATTGAAATAACTTGCGAGGAATATAGTTTATATGAGGTCTAAAAATGAAATTGGAATTCTGGACTGTATTTTATGTTTTCAATAATTCTTGAATTGTAGCTTCGAGAATCTGTTCTTCATAGTAAAAGCCTGAACTGTGTAATTTTTGTTCTTGTTACAGGAAGAAAATAATAAAAAGTAAAATTTCAACTGCATGTACTGGTTTGAAGCCTTTTTTTTTTTTGGATCCATTGCTTCATGCTGTACTCTATTTCTTTGTTAGGTAGTAAGTTTTGAGGGTAGATTTCTTGAGAAATATTTAGAATGTGTGACAAGATTGTAGTCCAATTATTATTAGGTTTTCCAATTTTTCATGTTCAATCGTTGTAGGACATTGATTCATTGTTTAGTTCAGGGATATATTTTGAATGTTAAAAAGAGAATTAATTGTAGTTATTTGATTGTTTCATTGTTTACTAATCATATCCACTAGTGCCATATTTTTTTTTCCTTCTGAACAAACACAAGGGAAAAGAGGAACTTGTTAGTACGAGGAGAATACAGTGAAAAATTGTTATGACATAATATTACTCTCAAAAAGTGGGCAGGGGTGGGGGAGAGGAGGGGGAAATTTATAAAGGTTATCATTAACCGAGGGATGTGAGCGGGATTCTTTTTGCTTGATTTTACACCCAGGAACTCTACTTTGGTAAAGGAGTTCAGCTTGATATAATTTGTTGAAGTATTAGGTGTGAATTCTGATTTCAAGATGCAATAAACGATGGAGTATTTGACTGAGGGGGAAGGGAAATATATATGCCATGCTTAGGATATATGGAGATATTTCCCTGCATTTTAAGCATAATTGGGTGGAGTATAGTGGAAGCTTTGGAGGATGCATGAGAGGGAGGGGAAGGTAGAGTAAACTTTCAGATTGAATAAGGCAGCATTTATAAAAAATAAAAAACAGAAAAGAAGTTTGTTATTTTAATTTATGTATGAGTAAATTATTGGTAAGAACCTTTAGCTACTTGTTCTCTATCTCCCATGTATGGATTGGTGGTTATTAATGTTTGATTCCTTTGCATGACTTGCAAATTAGCAGATAGCAAAAATTACAGAGGGTGTGAAGCTTTACGAGCCCTATTCGTTGAAGACTTTCTGGGATTTCTCTGCTTTCAAAAATCCGACAGTGGGTGCTGAGGGTTCATTGTAAGAGGTTGTTGTGATGTCATAATGCAACAACTTATCTTATGTTTTATTGGTTGACCTGTATCTGTATGTTTAAGCCTTTGGAACCTTTCTGGCTGTCTTATTTTGATTAAGAAATCATGAATCCAGATCGCTCAGTTCTTATTTTTGTCAATTGGGAGATACGCTGTCAAGTTTTCCTTCCAGTGCGCAAATATTTTTCCCTAGGAGGTGCTCCTTGCGACATTGGATTTCCTCTTTCTTAACTTGCTTGGTATTACAGCGCAATTTGTGTTTTTCCTTGGACATGCAGAGAAGTCAAGGGAATTATCCTGTGTTGGGCATTGCAAAGATTATATACCCATTTTTGTTTTATGTCCCTCGTTTGATTACCTAATTCTTTGTTAATAAGCAAGCAACTATGTTCGGCTTGGCAAATAATATGTGGGATCATTGTTGTTTTTCTGGGAGATTCCAATTATTACATGCAGCGGGCTCGTACTGTTTAAAAGTAAAATTAAAATTACACACTCCAATTGTTATATATATATACATATGTATATAGGTCAAGTTAAACCAAATGAAAAATATAAACTATCATATTCTTCTTCGACCATAAATAATTTGAGGAAGCTCTAAAGTTCATTTTTTTTTTTTTTTTTTTTTAAATTTGAGGCATTTTTGTATCGTATCTTAAATTTATGACCTCTCGAATTATAAATGAAATTATTAATTAAGTTACACTTTCTTGACAATATCTGTATTGTTAATTATCGAAATTTTATTCATAAATAATTCAAGGTGTACGTCTAAGGTAAGTTGGTAAGTTGGTAAGCTTATATATATATATATATATATTGTTTAAATGAAATTATGAGTTTAAAAATATATTTATGTATATAGTACCATAAATTTTAAATTATATTTATGTATAGTCGTAAATATTGATCTTAGACACTTTGTGCAGTTAAAAAAAGAAATAAATTATCCACAAATAAGAAAATTAAAAATATATATTTTGTTTTTTAAATTAAAAGAATTTTCAAATATTATAATTACATTGTAAATTTAATTTATCCATAATTTTATGTCTCTGTTTTTTTTTATAGGCTTAAAATTTACTTTTGCATAGTATTATTAAATGTTATATATGACTAATGTTATTCTAATTCTAAACTCAAAACTATAAGATGATTAATGAAGCAGCTGTGCCATTTGAAAGAAAATATAAATATTTGAGACGGAGAGAAATGGGTATATTTCATCACGAGGAGTTTTTATATATATATATATATATAAATTGATAAATTTTGCACATAATTAAATCCAAATTACAAACATATATAGTAAATATTTATTTAAATTTCCCAATTCCAGTAATAATAGATAATAATAAGGTTGTCTCAATTAACTGCGTTGCTGTTAAACCATATCAACTTGCTTCTGCTTGGAGTCCAGTTTAGTTTCCTTTAGATTGGATGATCCATCTGTGTCTACTACTGTGTTTGTCTCCCTTTTCCCTCTATAAATGGCATACAAAATCAGCTGAACCGCTCCTATGAAGCATCCAAAACCATTGTTTACCTGCAAAAATACCCATACATTCATACAATTTTATTGGTTTCAATACATTCATACATACATACACAGTCTCTTATATATATATATATATATGTACTTACATAGATAAAAGGATCTTTTCCAATAAGGCCATAAATGAACCATGAAGTACCGCAGAGGAAAACACAGAGGGATAAGAAGAATGGCATGAACTCCACGCTCTTTGTCTTGATCACCATCCTCTGCATGGCAGGCATGCATCCGTCAATTTATATTCAAATATATGCAAGTAGAGAGAGAGAGAGAGAGAGGGGTTAATTATTTAATTACCATGACAGATAGAGGTGCACCATACATAATAATGGAAAATATGACCGCAGCATATCCGCATAAAAGCCTCCTCTTATAGCCATGGAGAGCAAGGATGGAAACCAGGACAATGGTAGCAAAAAAAGACACAGAAGAAACGAAAAGTCCAAAAACTTTTGCCTTTTCCTTCTTGGGAGCAAAGGTGAGGAAGATGATAACATAGATTATCTCCAGCCCGGCCCCCGTTCCGCTGATGATCGAAGCCAGTATGTTGTTTGGTGATATGAAGGGCAAACTGTACCTATACTAATCACATATCAATCTTCAATTTCGTGCAACAAATTATTCCCATGCATGCACGGGTACCCCAAACAAACCAAATAACTCTCAATACTACTACACCTCTCCACCACCCCGCCCCCTCCAATCACCAAAATTAAGACTTGTTCCTTTGATTTCAGCCCCCAACATGAGTCTTGGAAAAAGATTTCACCTTAACTCTTAGATAATATTTACAAAACATACGTTTATAATAATTTGTATTAAATTAAGACTTAAAATTTAAATTTTTATATAAAACTAAGATAGCATATTTTTCGTTCAATATTCTTCAATTAATATTTATTAATTAATTTTAAAATTCATCAGGTTAGTTTGTATTATATTAATTTCAAACTAATTACCCAAAAATAAGATAATAATGAAAAAGACAAAAAAAAAAAAAAAAAAAAAAAATTAAAACACCTAATAAAATAAAGGTTAAAGTGATTAATTTTTTATTATTAATTAATTACTTATTTTTGAAGGGAGGAGAAAAAGTCCCAGTACATGCAAAGGGTAATAATTCTTCAGGGACTGTTTGGCTACAATCGGTGATTCGAAATGAAATGCATGCAACCACGGCAGGACGTGTATGGATTCTGACGTCATTCATTTCGATTCTTGTGAAGGTGCCACTTTATCTCCAAATCCTTCTTTATATATATTTATTTGTGCCTTTAATCACACGGCACGTTAGACCTCGCTCCCGAAACCTCTATTTTTTATTTTTTATTTTTTTTTTCTCCTTTTCTTTTTAATATATATATATATATACTTCCTTTGTTTTAAAATTTCTTATTTCTTTCCTTTAGAAAATTTATTATCTTTCTCTCTAAATTTATAATAAAAGTGTAATTCGTTATTCTTTTTTTTTTTTTTTTTTTGAGATGGAATTCGTTATTCTTTAATAATAGAAAAAAAAAAAAAATGCTAATTTAGTCGTCTATTAATTTTTTTATTTATAAAAAAATAAAATATCAATTTTAATATTTACTGAAAATACAATGTATGGTTAAAATTTTAGAGTAATTTATATACATATATTTTTTAAAAAAATTATATAATCCTTAAAATTTTGAAATTATTTATTTTTTATCCTTAATAATTCTTTTTTTTTTTTTTTTTTTTTTTTTTTTTT
>JAXGGT010000004.1:5851790-5888068 GCA_035583425.1 Marsdenia floribunda | reverse complement strand
TCAAAAATTTAACCCAAAGAATAGAGATAGATACATAAATTCAATTAACAATCGCCAATCAAATCCAAGTTCAATCTTAAAAATCCAATCAATCGAATAAATATTCAATCCATAATTCATGCAATCAAATCTGAAAACCAAATTAAAAACCCGATATCAATGATGTTCTGGAACTCTGAATTGCCTTGGAAGCATCTTCTCCTAAACCGATTACAGGGTGTTTAGGCTGCTATTACAAAATTTTGTAATGCCTCCATGATTTCTCGAAAATCTTTCTCTAAATCGCGATGAACAGTGCCAGTGAACAGTAACTCTAACGTGAACAGTACTGTGTGAACAGTAATTCCGACATGAACAGTAACCGCTGAACAGTACCCGTCGTGAACAGTGCCACCTCTCTTCTCTGATTTCGAACTCACACCCTAACAACGGGCATAGCCCGCGTCAACCTCTTCAAATCTGATATCTCCTCCTTTTATTAGGGTTTTCTCCTCTTTTTCTTGGACTTTACGGGCCCTTCAATATAGGCCACCTCTCTTGCATATTGGCTTCATAAAACTATAACATGAGATTCGCCAGGTCATTTAGATTTGGGCCTGAAATAGAATAAAAACATAATTAAAAACCCAACAATTTAATATTAATCTTATTAAAGCATAATAATCCAAATAACAAATAAAAGTCCTATGAATGGTAGAGGGACATATTAAATACTAAGTATTAAGGATCCAAAATGTATAAATCTATATGTTATCACCTTTGCATGAGATTGGTGGTCCAATGACTAGGGCAAGGACAAAAAGGATGAAAGAAGCACTACAAGGCTTAATCATGGAGATGCATGGAAAAGCTGAAGTTCTAGAAGGTTCTAAGCATATTCTACAAGACCGCAATGCTACACCAAGTATAATTACTTATCTTCAAGTAAAAGATGATGGTAATTAAGCATTCAAACTTTGAAGAACAAAGCTTGGAGTCCATGGTATAAGATCAAGTTATTAGGGACATAAGAAGAAAAGACCCAATTCACATAATAAGATGTATTAATGGGCTTCTTTTATTTTGTTATATTAGGGCTTATTTTGGTTTTTAGGTTTAGCCGAAACTTTATAATATTAGGGTTATTATTAAGTTGACTTTTCAATGCTTAGTTGGTATTAGTTTTAGGAGATTTCCTAATTCAAGACAATCTTACATTCTATTATTATAGGAACTCATTTTAGTTAGGTATTTTCTAGTCAAATTAGGGTTTCTACATGCCTATATAAAGGCCATTAAAATTATGCTCGAATTTTAGATGATTATTATATTATTGAGTGATTTTGGCAAGGTTTTCTTTGCTCTATTGTTTTCTTGGTAGAATATAATCTTGACTTATCAAAGGATTGATTAACCTTTGGTGTCTTCAAGGTTAGGGTTTTAAAGACTTAGTTTCCTTAAGGCTCTCATTTTTTATCTACAACTTGTTTTTCTAGCATTCCTAGCACGTAACAAATTGAACCACGGGTTCCTAGAGCAGGTCATCTAGTGGGTTCGTATTAGAGAATTAAATGTAGTTAATGCAAACCATTATAATGTCACCCTGAACCAAGAACAACCCCTCTTTCCCTCTAAAAATTTCAAAAAAAAAAAAAAAAAAAAAAGGAAAAAGTCAACCGACCTATTCACGATCCAAAATGAGTTGTTATTTTTAGCATGATCTTTGAACAAAAAGGTTTTTACCATTAAATCGAACAAGTTTGAAGACCGTTTCACGGTCAAATCGATCAGTCCGATTTGGTCCACAAAATATTGTATTTATCATTTTTTTTTTTCTTGGCATGTACTGTATATCCCGACCGGTATTTTGCTGGTATTCTCTTTTGAAGGAAAATTCTTCAGTTATTTAATTATTTACGTTTTTTTTTTAATTGATTTTAAAACTTTAATTTTATAAAAATTGATATTTTATTTATTTTTAATTTCACAAATTGGTCCTTCCGATCAAAAATTGACCAATATTCAATCATTTTATAGCATGTAATTGATATATTCATTAAACTTAAAGGTCCTTTATTTCATTCAGAATTGGACCAAAGATCGAATAAAAAAAGTTAGTGGTTTACGGTTTAATGGTTCAATCACAATTGAATTGCAATTGAATCATAATTGAACTAGTGACGTCACAAATTGAAAATTAAAAAATATATTTTTTAATAATTTAATATAATTTTAATTCATAAAAATATTTATAAATATTTAAACTATATAAAAATAATACATTTATTATTTACTATTTGGTACATATTTATATTCTATATATTTTTAAAATTAAAAACAATTATAATTAACAAAATCACAACGGTAAAAATACTTATTTTTTGAAATAAATAAATAATAGAATGAGATTACAGTAAGAAATGAATAGAAAAGAAATCCCATCACATTAGAAGTGAAATAAAGAAAAAATTAAAAGTAATTAATGCAAATTATGTCATAATGCCACCCTCGACCAAGAAAAACCTCCCTTTCCCTATAAAAATATAGAAAAAAAAAAATTAAAAAAAAACAAAAAAAGTATACCGGTTGTTTCATGGTCCGACCGATCTAACCTACTAGTCCAAAACGAGTTATTATTTTTATCACGGTTTTTAACAAAACGATTTTTACCATTAAATCGAACCGATTTAGGGACCAGATCACGGTCTGATCGGTTCGATTGGCTGGTTTGGTATGGTCCACAAAACAATACTTTTTGTCAATTTAGGTCATTCACACTTTAAATCCTAAGCTTAAAAAAAAAAAAAAAAAAAAAAGAGGAAAGGGGCTAATTGAATCACAAAGATGACCTACTGCATTTAATATATTCAATTCTATATATATATATATTCTTTTTAACATGAAAAGACAAAAAATTTCTTTAAGTTTAATGAGTATATTAATTATATGTTAAAAAATAATTGAATATTGATCAATTTTGATCAAAAGGACTAATTTATGAAATTAAAAATAAAGGATCAATTTATATAAAATTAAAGTTTTAAAACTAATTAAAAAAAATATAAATAAAAAAATTTATTAATTACAAATATTCAAGTTGTTGTTTTGACAACTAACTACTTTAATTTGTGAATATTCCCTTTATTTAATTTCCTTTAATTTTCATTGTACTTCCATATTCTTTTGGGGGGGCAAAAAAATGAAATGCTTGAAATATTAATTTTTTTTATAAAAAAAATTAATATATTCTTTTATAAAAGTTAATTAATGAGATGTAATAAAAATAGTAGGGTATTTCATGAATGAAAAAGTGGTAATGCTAAATTAGGTTCCTACATTAATTAATAAAAATTATAAAGTATTTTTAAAAAGTGCTGAATTGAAAAAATAAAATTATTATTATTTTTTTTTAAAAAAAAATTTTGAAGTACTTTTGTTTTGACGTGTCTTAAATTTATAATATCTCTGATTATAAATAATGCCAACTAAGCTAAACCTTCTTAACTTAAAAAAAAAATTATTATTGAATTTATTCCTAAACGTTTATTTCTTTTGTAACATTAGTCCCAAATTTAATATTTTAATTTGATTCAGCCATTTTTTGACATATTAATTAATTTATGGAAAAAAGGACATATACCAAAAAATAATATGTTAGAGACCGTATAAGAAATCAAAAAATTAAACTAATATTACCAAAAAATTAAATATTTTGGAATAAATCTACTGATAATAATAATACATTTTCTTTTCTTATTTCATAGTAATTACATTTTTTTTTAATCTTTATTTCTTCCACCTTCTGTCTCCCATTAACATTAAATATGGTATTAAAAAAAAAAAGGATTGAATAAAATGATCATAGATTTTGATAATTAAAAAAAAGTCATATAATCATATATTTTAATTTATCAATATATATATATATATATTTGGGGTGTTTCATCCTGTACTATTTAATAATTATCCTTCCTCCTAGAAATAATAACAACCTAAGACACCAAAAATGTTAAACTTTATCAAACATGATTTAAAAATAAGGAGAATAAGAAAGAAATCCCTCTCCATGAGGGTTCTCTCAAGCTTTCGTCCGTGGTTTCTAGGGTTTCATGAAAGCCGCCTTTAGTTTTTGTCACCGATCTTTGTGTTTTGCTGTTTCTTTGTGATTGTTTGTTGTCGACTTCTAGCTTTCTTTGTCTGCTCCTATCTTGGGTTTTTTTTTTTTTTTTTTTTTTCCCCCTTGGTTTTCCTTTCTTCGCTACTAGTTGTTTGCTACTAGGGTTTGCTTGGTTTGTTTATATTCACTGGTATTATGGATGAAGCGGTGCTGAAAAAGTTAAGCAGTGTGGATCTCGCTGGTGAGGCTGCCCACTGTGTCAACTTGGATAATGGTGATGTTCGTGAGGGCTTGTTTGAATTGGAGTGCAGTGTTGTGGTGTGTGTGCATGGCAGGCGCAGTTTTAATCTGGATGGTTTTAAGTCTGCTATGGGGCACTCGTGGAGATGCGGCTCTTTTTCATCACATCTTTTTTGCTTGACCTGAAACTGTGGATTTTGTCATTGATGGTGTGGTCCTTGGACCTTTGAAAACCATTAGGCGCTAGAAGGGGACACATACATGGATGAAGGATGATTTGGCACATGAATTTTTTTGGATCCATGTAAATGGATTTTCGAGATACTGCTACACAATTGAGGCGGGCCTGAAACTGGCCAAATCCTTTGCATCATGTACTGCTTATCAGTTGAGGGAGGATTGGTAGCAAGGTTCGAAATTTTTTCGTCTACAGGTCCTCATCAATATCACTAAACCTCTTCAGAGGCTTGTGCGGATGCGGATGCCAGATGGTTCCCTACAAACCGCTCTTATCAAGTATGAACGACTACCTAATTTCTGTTTCTTTTGTGGAATCATTGGGCATCGTTTCCGTGACTGTCATTTGTTGAAAGAGGCTTCGAAGGAACTGAAAGACTTTGAGTTTGGACCGTGGATGTGGGGAGTGGACAATGTGCGCTCTGATCAGCTCTTTGCTATTACCGACCCACATAATTTTTCTCTTCACCCAGAGGAATCTTCTCATGCACATGGTGCAACAGAGGTGGCTGACCAACAAATTCCCTATCCAGACTTGGCTGTGTCTCAAAGTTCAAGTAAGATGACTATGGTGGTTTCTGCTTTGGACAGTGGTGTACGCACCAATGAAAAATCACCCCCCAGAAACGAGCTTTTGTTTCATCTCCTGTAGGGGAAGTCTCTACTTGTTCTTCTTTGGAGACTAAACGTCCTAAACTAATCAGTGGTGGAGGCTGCTAAGTAGCCCTGTCGAGGCCAATGAATTGTATTAGTTGGAATTGCCGGGGTTTGGGATCGCCTCGAACAATTCATGAACTCAAGGATCTTGTCCGGCTTAAGAAAACAAATATTTTATTTTTAATGGAAACTCGTTTACTTTCACATCATTTGAACTCTCTTAAATTCTGTCTTGGTTTTAATAATGTTTTTTTTTGTGTTGATCGTCATGGTTTTGGTGGGGTGCTAGCCTTGTTGTGGCAAGATGAGGTGGATTTACATGCCTTATTAACTCTTCGGGACACATTGATGCCAAAATTTTACGGTGTTGGGATGATCATTTGTGTTTCTTTACTGGATTTTATGGGAATCTGGAAGATTCCAACCGACACCATTCTTGGGATCTCTTGCGGCGACTTGGTACACATAGGGTACAACCATAGTTCATCTTTGGTGATTTCAATGAGATCTTGTACCCTTTTGAATCTACTAGTCATCATCCTAGACCAAGCAACCTTATGCTCAATTTTTGCCCTTGATGATGTTAAGCTGTCTAAAATTCCTGCTCATGGCGGTTCTTTTACATGGAGTAATAGGCGGTTAGGTCAGGCTCTTACTTGGGTAAAATTGGATCGCGGGTTTGGAAATGCTGCCTTGCTCTCTTTCCAACCTCATTTGCAGATTATTGTTATTCCTGTGGTCCATTTGGATCATTTTGCACTTTGTAGTCTGCACTCCAGCCATCTACTGCATTCCAATGGTCCCTCTCCAGCTCGCGCGCAAAGGTTAGAACCTTGGTGGTTCAATGATACGGAATGTGAGGCCCTTGTTGCTCGTACATGGATGGGCACTTCCTTAGGTTTACCCCGTGGCTTACAGTGCAGCTTGGAAAGCACCAAAGCTGAACTGCTCACTTGGAGCTTCCAGAAGCATGGAGACATCCCCAAACGTATCAAATAGGCTAGACAACATCTTGGTAGTTTTGATGTACAACACACGGCTAAAGGGGTTTACAAAGCAGCTCACACTAACCTTGAAACCTTGCTTGACATTGAAAATGGTTATTGGAGACAACGTTCTAGATCGAATTAGCTTCGAGGAGGGGACCGAAACACATCCTATTTTCACCATCATGCAAATTCTAGATTTCGCAGAAATCACATAGGTGCTGTGGTTGATGACTTTGGTCACAAACACACGGATCAATGGGGGGCATTATTGAGGTAGCTAAGAATTATTTTCACAATCTCTTTAGTACCACTCATACCCCAGTGAACTATGATAGGCTGTTTGAAGGTGTTTATTTTAGCTTGCTTTCCATGGAGGAGCATTCATGACTAGCAGCACCTTTCTTGGAGAAGGAGGTCGTGGCTGCTTTTGAAGGATTTCCACCCCACAAAGGCTCCAGGTCCAGACGGTTGTCATGCAGGTTTCTACAAAAAATTCTGGCATATTGTTGGCAATAATGTTGTTGGGATTGTTTTAAATTGTTTGAATGCACACATGCCTTTGAATGCTTTGAATGACACATTTATTACTCTTATTCCTAAAATTAAGCATCCTAAATCGATGGCTGATTATCATCCCATCACTTTGTGCAATGTGAGCTATAAGATCATTTCTAAGATGATTGCCAATTGTCTTAAACTGTTTTTGAGTTCTCTTGTTGATGATTCT
Organism: Marsdenia floribunda; assembly: GCA_035583425.1. Taxonomy (NCBI): domain Eukaryota; kingdom Viridiplantae; phylum Streptophyta; class Magnoliopsida; order Gentianales; family Apocynaceae; genus Marsdenia; species Marsdenia floribunda. The sequence continues at coordinate 5,881,122 of JAXGGT010000004.1, read as the reverse complement.
CAAAGTGCCTTTGTTCAAAATAGATTGATCACGGATAATATTATTGTGGCGATGGAGGCCTTTCATTGGCTTAAGCTTGGCAAATGGTGTCCTACCTCTGATGCATATGCTTTTAAAATTGACATGTCCAAGGCTTATGATCATATTGAGTGGGGGTATCTTCTTTGGATTTTATCTCGTACGAATTTCCCCAGTGGATTGATTGACATTATTCTGCATTGTGTTTCATCTGTGTCTTTCAGGGTTCTTGTCGACGATGTTCCCTTAAGTAGTCTTACTCCTACTTGAGGGCTTTGCCAAGGTGATCCCCTTTCTCCCTATTTATTCATCTTATGTGCGGAGGGTCTCTCAAGTCTCATCCATCACTCTGTTGGTTTGGGTTCCTGGCATGGCCTCAAAATGGGCCGATTTGCCCCACAGATCTCTCATTTATTTTTTGCAGATGATTGCCTTCTGTTTTTTGACGAACATGCAGGTAGTACGAATATTCTTCTAGATGCTTTAGCCAAATATTCCAAAGCCTCAGGCCAAATGATAAATTACCATAAATCCTCTATTTTTTTCTCCAAGACTGTGTTGCCCCTGAGGAGACAAGAGGTTGCTCAATGCCTAAGGGTCCCTGTGGGAGATGGATTTGGAAGATACTTGGGGCTCCCTTATTTGATAGGCCATTCAAAGAAACAAATTTTTTCCTATCTCATAGACCGGTTATGGAAGAAAACTCATGGGTGGAAGGAGAAATCGCTCTCCAAGGGCGGTAAGGAGGTCCTCATCAAATCTGTCCTCCAAGTCATCCCTATGTATGCTATGTCAATATACAAACTTCCTCAATCTCTTATTCATGACATGTGTTCTATTATTCGGAGTTTTTGGTGGCATAATAGTGGAGATGGTACTGGTTTTCCTTGGATGGCTTGGGAGAATATGTGTGGGCCCAAAGATGAGGGGGGTTTAGGTTTTTCGGACCTTGGCCTCTTCAATCAAGCTTTACTCGCCAAGCAAGGGTGGTGGTTACTACAACACCCGGAATCTCTAGCAGCCCGGGTTTTACAACACCGTTATTTCCCACATGGTGATTTCATGCAGGCTAACTGTGGTTCTCAACCTTCTTTCTAGTGGTGCTCCTTTATCTATGGTCGTGAGTTATTGGCGAAAGGGGTTCGGTAGCGTGTGGGTGATGGGAAACTTGTACAAGTTTTTTATGATCCTTGGCTTCCTCAACCTTCTTCTTTCAAACCAGTCTCTTTCTCGTGTTTTCTTCATGACCAATTTTTTGTTATTGACTTAATTGAACATGGTGCTTGGAAGCTTCATTTATTGCAAGTCCTTTTCGTGAGAGGGATAGAGAACTCATTCAACAAATCCTTTTATGCCCAGTTGGGGGTTGTGACAAACGTATTTGGCATTTCACTCCCTCAGGCGTTGTCACGGTGTCTTCTACGTATAAGGTGGCTTGGCAGCTCCGATACGCTCAGGACATGGCCACCTCCTTTTCTCACTCTCTACCCTTATGGAACTTATCTGGAGCATGAAGGCCCCCCCGAATATCCAGCATTTCTTATGGAGACTTTGCACTAGTACTTTGGCAACTAGATCCAATTTGAGACGACGTCGCTTACCTGTGGAAAATGTGTGCCCTTACTGCTGGACTCATCAAGAAACTGACACTCATTTGTTTCTTGAGTGCAGTTTTGCACATGAGGTATGGCATCACTTGGCTGTGGACATCCATCGCTGGAGATCTCATGCTTGCCCTTGGCTGGACTTCTTTCACCATATTACACTGGATTGGCTTATGGAGGAAGGCTCTTTGGAGCGCATTTTTGTCATGTTCAGGAAACTTTGGACTGCCAAGAATTCTTTGGTTTTCTAGGGTTTGAGGGAACATCCCTCGGCACTTGTGGCTGCTGGTACTAGTTTATATCTGATATTTGGGACGCTTTAGAGTCTTTTCTTGACCAGTTCGCTCCACCTCGACAAGCACAACTGCAATGGACTGCTCCTTCTGAGGGGCTCTTGAAGATGAATGTGGATGCTGCTTTCTCTTGTCATGGTGCTAGCTTTGGCTTTGTGATTACAGATCATATGGGCAGGTTGATTTCCTCTGGAGTAGGACCTTTACCACATTCACTAACGCCTCTCCATGCTGAATTGATGGGTGCTTGGCATAGTTTTCTCATGGCACAACACTCCCATATCCCGATCTCTATTATTGAAGTCGACTGCAAGCTGGCGGTTTTCACCTTACATAGTGAATTGATGATCTCTCACCTCTTGGGAATTTTTAACATATGTTGAAGACCTCTTGTATTAGTCAAGCAGGCTATCTTTTTTCCTTTCAACCTAGATCCGCTAATCGTGTAGCTAATGTCCTAGCTCACGTAGGGAAGTCTCTTGATCGGGCTGTTTGTTGGGGATCTCACCCTCATCCTTCTGTTTTGTCACTTCTTCACTCGAATTGGCAACGTTTTAATGAATGAAGTCCTTTTTTTACTCAAAAAAAAAAAAAAAAAAAACATGATTTAAAAAAAGAAAAAGAAATTTACTTCTTTTTTTTTTTTTTTTTTTTTTTTGGGTAAGTAAAAAGAAATTTACTTATATATCCTTATAATGTTTAATGATTTATTAGTTTCCACTGGTGGTGCATTTAATTTCCTCATAGGTGGTAGAATACCCAAAGATTCTACTTTATGAAGACTGTAACCTCAGTAGCATTTAAAGGAGTGAATGAACTGTGACTTGAATATTTTCATGTGTTATTTCGATCGGAAGTAAAACGGTACCGATTGGCATGATGCTGTGATCAAGAAGAGCCATTTCTACTATTGTAAGAGTCAGACTGTAAGATGAATGTCGATTGCGATTGGCTCTATAATTGTTGTCTCTTGACGAAGTTGCATCATCTCTTTCGAAGTACTATTGCTTTTTCGAACCAAATCGACTATTGATTTTTTACAGCTCCTTCAGTTCAGTTCTTCTAGACTCCTTTGGATCGTTCTAACTCTTCTCCTTTGATCCACTTCATAACTCTTCTCCATTTGGTTTCATACTGAACGAAAAAATATTTTTTTGTTTTTATAATTTTTTTTAATGTCATTATAATTTTTATTTTTGAAAAAGGTTATAAATATTAATTTAGCGAAAGTTAATAGTATTAGTTTTTAAAGTTGATTAAATTTACATATATTTTAATTTTATTAATATTTTAAATAATATTTTAAAGAATGTGAGAAATGTGTACTTACAAATACCTTACATTTCAAAACAATAGACAATAAAGTCAAAAAAAAAAAAAAAAAAAAAAAAATCATAGAAACATTTAATTCGCAATTGAAGAATGAAAAATTATAATCCAAAAAGTTAGTCATAATTGTGACAGCGAAACGGCAGTTGAAAAGCAAATATGAATTTAGACATTTCAAGCAAATGTACCTCCCTATGTAGCATTTAGGTTTTATCAAATATATATTGTAAAGGATGAGACTAAATATTTTTATTTTTTATATATTAAAAATTTATTAAATTAAAACTAAAAATTAAAATAGTTTCATCTATTAAAAATATAAATATTAAAAATAAAATTCACTAATTTTTCTACATAATAATATATTTAAATAATAAATTAATATTCTATATTTTATTGTACAATAATTCTATTTTAATCATTTATTGTTAACCTTTTTTCCCCTTTTGCATGCAAACCATGAAACATCCAATTCAGAGCATTATTGAAGTGCAAATTTTTCAAATTTATGCAAATAGCCTTTCTTTTTGCTTTTTCCTTTTTTTTTTTTTTAAAAATTCTTTTTAAAACCATCTCACATGCCTTATTTTTTTTTTTAGTTTTAATAGGATTTATTTTACATAGTGCCTTAATAAGATTTTTTTTTTTTTTTCTTCTTATGCCTTTTTTTTTTTTTTTTTTTTTTTGAATGGAGATAAATAATTTAATGCAAGTGAAGACAATTTTAGAAGGGGGAAAAAAAAAGGAAAAGAAAAGAAAAGGAAGAAATGAAAATAAAAAATAATTAACTTGGAGGATTTTTTATTAACAGAATATGACTAATATATCCATAAAAGGATTTAGTATTATTTTAGTAACATACATATGAGTTAATAAACTAAATGAAGAAAAAATTAAAAAATGTCTACTAATTTAAAGAATTGACATAATATATATTTTTAATAATAAAAATTAAAATTTCAATTTACTCTTAGAAATGCTAATTTTTAGATTTTTATTTGACTTCATTTTCCTATAAAGAATACTCTCTCTCTCTCTCTCTCTCTCTGGTTTATTTCTTCCTTTTTTTTTTTAAATTTTAAATTGTATAATTAAAAGTTATTCAAAACTTATCATTAAATAAAATTTTTCAATTTTTTTAAATATTAAAATTAAAGTATTTTTTAATTTAAAAATTAAAATATTTTTTTATTTTATTTTATAAACAATAATTAATGGACATTAACTTCTCAAAAAAAAAAAAAAAAACAAAATTAATGGACATTAGTTGTAAAGCAGTATTGAAAGAATCTTTTGAAAGGAAAGAAAGTTAATAGATATTACTTTAATTTTTATAAGATAATAAATAAAATATTTTCATATCAAAAGAGTATTAAATAAATTTTTAATGCAAAATTATTAATTGAAAGATATTATATGCAGATATAATAAATATTACTTTAGTTCTTTTTAAAATGATGTGTAAAAACTCCAATAATATGTATATGTACAAAAGAGTTTAAACTTTTAGCTGGCAGCCTGACTGGACGTGTCAAAATTATAGGAACTTGTAGTCCTTATTATATTATATTATATGAAAAATAATAATAATAATAATTAATTAATTAATTTTAGAGGGGACATTTTTTTTTCTTTCTGATAAAAGAGAAATGCTGCAACTGATGATTTAATGTCACATTTAGTCCACAAATTATTTACGCGTTTTACCTTTGGTCCTCAAACTTTTTAACGTATCTTTTAGGTCTTTTAATTTCTTACGAGTTCCAAATTTTGTCTATTTGGCCAAAAAAACTTTTTTTTTTTTTTTTACTAAATGAATGTCGGTCAATTTGTTAACGAAATTAATAAAGGACAAAATCATCACTTCATGTTTAAAAAAACATTTTAAAAATTTTTTAAAGCTTTTTAGCGGTCCAAGTTTAGTCTTTTGAATTGAAAATGTTGATATAGATGGGACTCAATCCCTCGTGTGAGACAAAATTTTAACTACTAGACCATCAAAATTCTGTCTTTTTAAATACATTTTATGTTATATAGTACTATGAACCCTAATATTGCTTCATCTCCTCCTATAAACCCTAAAAACCTTGAAAACCTATAAACCCTAGAAATCCTAAAAAAAACTACAAAATGTAAAAAGCCTAGAAAACCCTAAAAACCATAGAAAATCTAAAACCCTAAAAACCCAAGGAACCCTATAATTCCTAAATACCCTAAAAACCCTAAAAAATCTAAAAATCCTAGAAATCCCTAAAAACCCTAGAAATTTCTAAAAACCTTTTAAACCCTTAAAAACCTTAGAAAATTGAAAAACCCTAAAAACCTAGAAACCTAGAAACCCTATAATCCCTAAAAAACCTAAAAAACCTACAAACCCTACAAACTCAAAAAATCTAAAAACTCTAGAAACCTTAAAAATGCTAAAAAACCCTAGAAACCCTAAAAACCTAGAAAACCAAAAAATTGTAATACCCAACCCTTTTAATGAGGGTAAATAAGGAAAAAAATAATTTTGAGTAATATATATTTATATTTATTAATTTTGTATTTAATAAATATTTATTAAATACATATTTTTTATTTATCGCTTAAAATAGGTAGGGTTTAGTTTATTTGATTACCGGGGTTACTGAGTTTTTGAGAGCTTACGCTTTGTCTACGTTTTAGGAGGTGGCCAATCAATGGGAACAATCGGAGAAAATCCAATTGACGAACTTTAACAAGGTAATTAAGTGAATTCCTCAATCTCTTTAGGCTTAGATTTGATATATTAGATGTAGTAGATAGAGCCTAAGTCGAATTTTGTGATATTTAGGTTTGGACTCAGATATTGAATAAGTGGATTCATTTTTTTTTTTTTTTTTTTTGAAAAGAGTGGATTCAGATTTTAATTGGATTTCGTAGAAGTAAGTAAATAGATATTCAATTTCTTTTGTATTCGATTTTTTAATAAATCTCTTGAATTTCTATTCAATTTGTATTTTATATTTCAACAAAATAATGAATTTAATTTTATTAATTCATTTTATTTTAAAAGAATTGTTTTTGGAAAAGCGGCCGAGCCGTAATTCTTCAATTTCCGTCTTCAAAAACTTGGAGATGATGGTGATGAACCATTATTTTTATTATTATTTTATTGATTTTCGCGCGATAATTTTGTTATATATATACATATATTCTACTGTTTTCATTTTGTGTATAGATATATACATGTTATCGTTTCTGTTTCTGTTTATTTAATTTTCGTTTCTTTATTTACTTTTTATTTATTTTTTTTAATGGTGAAGATAATAATCTTATTATTATTATTCTTATTGAATTATTTATTTTTATTTTTATTCTTATTCTTTATTAAGGAATTTATTTCTTTTATTCTTTCTTTCAAAAATTACTTTCTTAAGAATTTTTAATTATGATTTTAATTTTCTTTTAATTTCTTGAAAATTCTTGTTAAATTTATTTAAAATCTTCCCTAAATAAATAAAAATTTTTGGCTTAAGTTTGTTAGGAATTAGTTAAGGGAACATGTTCCAAATTATATATTTCTAAACCCATAGAGCATGGTAAAAAAACTCTATATTGACATAAATTCTGGCCATTCTAACGAGACTATAGCTAGGGCCAAATTCGGTTAAACCAATGAGTGCCTAAACTTGCTTGAGTCTACCTAAAAGAATTGAATTTGAATTTGTGATATTTCTATCTGTTTGTTAAACTTGTTGAGAAGTTTGTTTTGATTAGTTGATGGGTTATTTTGAAATCATATATTTTTTGTTATTGATTTTTAGATGTTTTGGAAATAAGAAAAACAGATATTTCAGTTTATTCACTGGGTTTCTAGTTCATTCCTCTCCCTCTATTCTCCCTTCTTTTGCAGATTTTAGTGAAAAAGAATAAGAGAATAAGTGAAACTTATGATTTTCGTTTTAGTCGTAATATTCTTCAATTATTTATTTGTTTTGGGATTGAATAGTTACTTTGTTTGGAATTGTTTAGTTTTTAATAAGTTTAAGGTGGTACCCCTAACTCTATTTTTAATTTTTGAGAGATTGTAGTATTTTCTTTAGAATTTCTCTTAAGACTTATTTACTAGATGTTGAGGATTTAAATTGGAGATTATTTACTTTATATTAAAGACTTAATTTTTTTTTTTTTTTTTTTTTTTTTTTTATCTATACTTAGGGATATTTTATTATTGAATGAGTTGAGAAAGAGACCATATACTCTTGGGGGAAACCTTGAGGGTACAGTCGTGTTGTGCCTTGGTTTCGGAACATGACAAAAACTCTAAAAACCTTATAAACTCTAAAAATGCTAGAAACTCACGAAGATTGTCTCTAGAAAAATCCTCTGAAGGTCAAGTTAGTTTTACCGATGGACGGGGAAAATTAGGCTCACCTACATTATATAGAAGTAAACCCTAAGAGAAAATATGTTTAGAGAGATAGATGATGAATAGATGTAAAGTTTTTAATATACCGTTGCCTCTTGTCCCTCTCCATTTTTAATTTTTATACTATTATAATTAAATCCACTTTTCCCTTTAGATGTTAAAGCTCTTATCCCAATGTATTAAAGGTTATATTTTCTCTGGGGGGGGGGGGACATGTAGCACTTGCCCGTTAGAAAGGACAATGGCTTTTGTTGGGTGATCATGACATGATTGAGGCATATCTTTCAGACATTTAATGCTCTCACCCATTTTTGTAGTTTCAAATGAATATATATAGGGTAAATTATCCCAGTAACACCTGAACCTTAACAAAGTCCAGCTTTAGCACCTGAACTTTTTTTCGTCCAACTTTGACACTCCAACTTTTTTTTCATATAGATCTTAATTCCACTTTTCCCTTTAGATGTTAAGGCTCTTATCCCAATGTATTAAAGGTTATATTTTCTCTGGGGGGGGGGAACATGTATAGCACTTGCCCGTTAGAAAGGACAATGGCTTTTGTTGGGTGATCATGACATGATTGAGGCATATCTTTCAGACATTTAATGCTCTCACCCATTTTTGTAGTTTCAAATGAATATATATAGGGCAAATTATCCAAGTAACACCTGAACCTTAGCAAAGTCCAGCTTTAGCACCTGAACTTTTTTTCGTCCAACTTTGACACTCCAACTTTTTTTTCGTATAGATCTTGCCCTTCCGTCAATACTTCCCGTTAACCTTCCGTTAGTTTGACTTTTTAAAGGGTATTTTTGTAAATGTTGACTTTTAAATTTTTAATAGGATTTAATTATAATAGCTATATAATTTTGGGGACTATTATGCAATTATTTTAGGGTTTTTTTTTTTTTTTTTCTTCTTCTTCTTCTTTATGTTCTTGCTTCCCGCGGCGCCGCTGCTGCTCACCACTCCCCCACACCCCCCCCCCCCTCCGCCGCATGAATAAAAGAAATTTTCAAGCATATTTGTCCATACAATATATATATAGTATACCTTCTCCCACAGATTTCCTATGACATTCCTTTGACCTTCCAGTAGGTAAGAACCATCTGCACTTAACCAAAAGTGTGGGTATCCTTCGCAAGGAGTACCAGCCAACTACAATCATACAAGAAAATTTTGCTGATGAACTAATACATCTCGGAATAGACTTTGTTGAAAATTAGCAGTGAACAAAGCACAAACCTGTAACATCCAGAGCTCTTCCTTAGTGTTCTCCCTATTATTTATCATGACATTTGTGTTTCCATTGCTTGCATTTCTTTCAATAGAACCACCAATGTCCAGCTCTGGATGATTTCCCCAAATTTTGCCGCCTTGCTTCATCAATTGGATAACTGATACAGGTGATGCATTTTCTTCCTTCCGGCATTGACCCCATTGCCCTCAGTAAATAACCACCACAATATTTGGCACCACAGACAATGCAAGCTTCCTTCTCCGTAAATCGAGATCCTCTATTACACCAATAGCATAACCCCTTTTTCACATCTCTTCTGGCTACTGGCCTTTTGATTTGCCAACAATTTGGGTAGCGCCAGAGGGATGGGGGGTGAGCAGCGGCTGTGGCGGGGGTGTGAGCTGCGGTGGAGGGGTGAACAACGGCAGCGCCGCGGGGAGCAAGAACATAAAGTAGAAGAAGAAAAAAAAAAACACCCTAAAATAATTGCATAATGGTCCCCAAAATTATATAACTATTATAATTAAATCCTATTAAAAATTTAAAAGTCAACATTTACAAAAATACCCTTAAAAAGTCAAACTAACAGAAGGTTAACGGGAAGTATTGACGGAAGGGCAAGATCTGTACGAAAAAAAAGTTGGAGTGTCAAAGTTGAATGAAAAAAAGTTCAGGTGCTAAAGTTGGACTTTGCTAAAGTTCAGGTGTTACTGGGATAATTTGCCCTAAAAATAATAATAACATGGGGGTAGCATATTCTCTCTCCTTCGTACCTGATGTACTAATTTAATTTGAGAAAATGCCTATTAAATAAATAGGGAGCTATGAGATTCTTGAACTTTGCTAACCGAAATGCATTTAGTGTAATGACCACGTCGGCTTTATTCTCTTAATCTCTCGTTCAAGGAGGCCATGTCAGCATGTATTCATAAACTCTTAAGTGGCCCCTTACATGAAAGAATTTAAATGAATTCCTTCATGTGGAAGTTGTTTGTGAGTAGTTATGCCACGTAGGATAGTACGTTCATTATGTTGTCCTTTCACTTGCACGATTATCCATTCTATTTCTAATGATGAGTCTCCTCGAGAGATTGAGCCTCATCGATTGAGGTTCCTACCTCTTTATATATGGTGGTGTTTTTGATATGAAATCCTATTTGCCATTTCTTCTACAATCGCTTCCCCTCCCGCTCATATCCCTTAAACTTTGCAATCATCCATTCGCAGACTGCTTCCTTCTCTTTGATTGTAGGTGTCTTTTAGGAAGAAGTGTCCCAAATTCTTTTAGTTCCTTTTTGTTTTGACACACTAGGTGCTCTTATTTCGAACTTCTTATTCGATTACCTTTTCGTTAGAAGAGAAACATCAAAAGTGAGGGTTTCTTGACCATGGGGTTCAAGAGCATCACCTTTAAGCCTAGGTTGGCCTTGAACTCATTGAAACTAGCCTTGTATAGGGAGTGTGATGGTTGTTGGAAGATTTGTAGGGATACCTGAGCGTTTTTTAAGAATCATGAGGAGGGTTGGTATGTTGAACTGATGGACATAGATTGTAGAGACCTTGGTCTAAACCCAAACTCCACTCTTCCTTTAGGGACCTGAATGATTGACTTGCATGATAGAGTCGCATTAGACAAGTATATGGAAAGTACGGTGATAGTTCCTCATGCTACTTCACAGGTTGGCTATTCTTCTGACAAAATGGCAAGTTCTAAGGAAGTACCGAGATCGAAGGGGGCTCAAGGTGGAAACGTTGATGAATTACATTAATTGGGAGACAACTGTGCGAAGTCCCAAAGGGAGTGCACATTGAGATGTCAAAAGAACAGCTGGTTTTGGGGGACTTCCACTAAAGGGTAATGTGGTGACTGAGGGAGAAATAGGAGTACTTAGGTTAGAATTTCACACTAACCAAGATGTGTATAAACTATTCCTTGAGCCTTCAATTGTTGTGATGTCTACTAAATTCATTCCCATTCCCTTACCTCACTTTTCTGTGGGACTTCACCTCCCTCTCGACCTTACCTTTGTCGATTTTCTTATATTTGCTCGTGCCCAACCAGCACACGTGCACCCAAATGTTGTAAGGCACATCTTGTAGATGATAGAAGCTCTATGTCAGTGTATAGACATCGATTTTACTACTTGCTTGTTGTAGATGTTCTATTCTACACTTCGTAAGAACCACATCTCAGACCCAAGTAGGACAAACCTCTTTTGTTTGAGAATTCTCCTAACATGATAAACTGGCAAGATGAGTGGCTATTGGTTGAATCTAGGGTTGGGTTTCCTTTTTCCACCCTTGGTGAACGAATTATACAAGTGGCCTTTTGCGAGCAAAGAACCCCTCTTGACCCTAAGTGCACAAAATTCGTTGGGCATGTAGAATGTGATCTAGGGAAGAAGCAGGAAGGTCAAACTAAAGTCTACTCTACTTTTGACCTATTGTCCCATGCGAGCTTAGATTGGTGTAGGATAGCTCCCTATTTGACTGATAGGAAGAAAGAGCTAAGCTTTGAAGATGAGTTTGAGAACCTCACTTGGACACTTCATTCAGGAGGGGCTTTTTCTGTTGATTGCTCCCATTGTTGGAATGAATTGGCCCTTGGTTGCCAACCCACATTGGGTATACCACCTACTGCTTATTTATTGTGTATTCAGGTTGTCATATTTACCCCTTTTTTCGTTTTCTTCTTGCAGGAAGTATAGATATTGGTCTATTGTTGTCTCACCTTAGTGAGGCCAGAAAGAATAGACAAGCCTATCTGAATTCCTTGCCCGATAGCTCACCCACCCCCGATGAGGCAAAAGGGGGCAAGTTAAAAGAAAAGTAAGTCGAGGGGGACTTGCCAAGAGTTTAGGCTCCCCCGGCCTCTTGTCGATCAAGGACCAAGAGGAAGATCACTGTTGGCATTGGGAAAGGTGAACCTTCAAAGGCTCGCAAGGTGGTGAATTTTACTACTCAACCTCCTCCTCTAGTGCACACCACTCCGGCAGTTTTAGACCCTATGACCTCTATTCCAGTAGCTCCCATTCCTAGCAACGTCTTTGATGTGTAGATTTTGGAGGGGATCCTGTGACTGAGGTTCGTACTACTATTGTTGTCCAAACACCAGATGTTGTAGAGCGAATTGACTCAAATCCCGCTCCTCTCGCTCCTTACAATGTAAAGGGAAAGTGCAACGAAAGACACAACGGTGACGTTTGGGACTCGGGGAGGAATTGTCCACCATCTTGGGGGATAAAGTTAACCCCCATTCTCGGTTGCAACCTAATTTTCAAATGCTAAGTACCTATCTCGACTTTAAGAAGCTTGAAGATGAGAGTTTTAGGGCTACCCTGTCTCTAATCGGATTGGAGTTCATTGAACATCCGGTGGCCTCTTACTTAGGATCAATGTCCGTGTATCAAATAGCTTGAAAGTCCCCTTATCAAGATGTTTGCTTGCAGAATATGGATGAGGCAGGCAACCGAGCAAGAGCATTGGTTGCACTAGTAAGTCTTTCTATCTTGTGAGAAAACTACTTTTGATCTGAACACTATCTCCATAAGATTGATTTATGGCTTTGTTTATAGATTTGAACTTACATAATGTAGCTCACTGAGGTCGCTCGATTTGCTAATTCCAACCAGAGGGGTTCAGAATAGGATAGGCAGCGCGTTTCCCATTTGGAGGCCCAACTTGATGTCGTTGAGAAGAACTCTAGGGAAGCTCTGGCTAGGGCTGCTAACCTCAAGGCTATGTTGACGATGAATGTTTTCAAAACTAGACTGGAGATAGAACCGAAAAAGTTAGTAGTTTACGATTTAACGGTTCAACCATAATTGAACTGGTGACATCATAAATTGAAAATTAAAAAAATATTTACTATAAATAATATATTTTAAAAAAATTTAATGTAATTTTAATTTATAAAAATATTTATAAATATTTAAACTATATAAAAATAACACATTTATTATTTATTATTTAGCAAATATTTATATTCTATGCATTTTTAAAATTAAAAATAAATATAATTAACAAAATCACAAGAGTAAAATATATATATATATATATATATTTAAAAAATAACAGAATGAGATTACAGTAGAAAATGTTTAGAAAAGAAACCTCATCGCATTAAAAGCGAAACAAGGGAGAATTAAAAGTAATTAATGCAAATCTTGTCATAATGTCACCTTGAACCAAGAAAATCCTCTCTTTCCCTCTAAAAAAAAAAGTCAACTGGTCTGATGGCCGATCCAAACCGAGTTGCTATTTTTAACACGATTTTTGAACAATAAAATTTTTACTATTAAATCAAACTGGTTTGAGGATCGGTTCATGGTCCGACAGGCCAGTCTGGTCCGGTTCACAAAACATTGTTGATGAGCACTAAGGTTTATCTCGCAGTTTTCGAGGCAACCGTGGTAGGGTAGGCATCGAGGGTTGATGAGCTAGAGACTCAAGTAGCATACTTTAGGGGTAGATGTAGTTTTTAAGGCACGAAAGTGACGGCAATGCTCACAGACTCATCATTAAGGTTGAGAAGCACAAGAATGCTAATGAGAAGTTGGCTATTATGATCGAGAAATCAAATTCACTCCAAGTTGCCCTCACCAAAATGACTGAGTTGCGATATACCACCTTGACTGAGAAGGTTGCATGAGTTAGTAAGGTGCCTGTCACCTAAGTACCGTGAGGAGATATTCTAGAGCTTTTTGCCAAACTCATGAGTACAAACAAGGTTTAGTAGATAAGGTAAACTCGTTCTTGGAGGGGGGAGCTGAACACATGGTTCGACAATTCTATCCTTACTTCAAGTATAAGACTCTACTCCTCAAAGCTTTCAACCAGTATTTTGTTGAGCCAACGAGCAAGCAAGGGGCCTACTTTTTCCCTTTGGATGAGTTAGTCTTGATCCCAACTATGATAGGCACCATGATCATCCCGTTTGAAATCATCTTAGTTTTCAACAACCAATCTTTTGGACTTCGTTGCCACCTTTGCCACCAAACTTTGCTAAAAGATCTTCTTCTCAATCTGATAAGGATTAGACTTGTTTAGTTTTGGATTATCTTTTGTTTTTGCTACTTAGTTTTTATTTTTAGCGCATGTATTTACTACATCATTGACTTGTCATTTAGCGCTCTTAACTTATACTTACAACATTAAATGATTAGCACTTTACCTTGGCTTTTGCTCGTAGAATCAAAGTAACAAACTTGATGAAGCTTTTGAGTGAATCAAAGCATTGACTCTGAGTAAATCAAAGTAATAACTTTGACGAAGTGTTGAAAAAAAAAAGAGTCAAAGTAATAACTCTGATGAAATCTTGAATTAACAAAATTAATAACTCTGATAAAATTTTGGATGAATCAAAGTAATAACTTTGATAACATTTTGAATTGACCAAAGTAATAACTTTGATAAAATTTTTAGTCAATCAAAATGATAACTTTAATAGAATTTTGAATAGGTTGAATTGATAACTCTGACCAATCAAGGAATTTGGGTGTTCATGTCGCTTTCAAGGAAAGATGATGCTTTTTGCGGGATGAAGAGTTATATAGAGTGTTTGCCTTGTCATATTAAGTACTTCTTGAGGTAGTTCAAATGTCAGTAGTTAGGCAGTAGGGTTCCATCGACCTTAGCTAATCAATATGTTCCCGGTTTGACTTCACTAACAACTTGATATTGACCCTCCTAGTTGGTTGATAGCTTGTCTGCTTCTGCCTATGTTCATGTAACTTCAACTTTTCAAACAATCCAATTGCCAATGTACAAAGGTCATCTTTTCATATTTTTGTCATCTATAGCCTTTGTATTTTGTTTTTATGCTTCAAATCGAAGTATAGCTATTTTCCTCCTTTCTTTGAGTAGGTTAGGGTCTATGAGTCTATTGTGCTTGTTGTTCTCCTCCTTGTAGGCTGATACTCGGTATGTGGGGAATATGGGGTAGGCTAGTGCAATAGCCTCTGATCTGTACACCATGGAGTTTGTTAGCGGCTTCGGCCTATTCGTTTCCTTGAGGCTGAGCTACGGATGACTTCCAGTACTTTATACTCGCATCCGGCTATGAACTTTTTGGAGAATTGTATATCGTGGTCAGATACAATAGCTCACAGAACTCCAAATCTGCATACCATAAATTCATGGAAGAAGCTCTAAACGTTTTCTTGAGTAGGGTGGACTAGTGGTTTTGACTCGATCCATTTCGAGAAGTAGTCAACAGTTCCCACCATGTATTTGTACCCGTTGTGAGCTTATCCCTTCCAACTGAATGTTAGGAGAGATTTTTCAACACACATGATTCACACGGTGAGGATGACAACACCAAGAATATTACAGATGAAAGTTGTGAAACTTTTGAGAAAGCTTAGCTAGCAAGCAAACTACAGTGAGTAGGATGTCTGATTTTAATGGTGTTGAACTTGATTGCCAGATAAACAAAACATTCAACAATAGGAGGGAAAGATGTGATGTTCATTTCCCGATAATGGAACCAACTAATCGGGTAATAATTTTCTACTATAGATTTATCTTCAATCTATCAATTTCTAAGGGCTCATGAAGCTATAAACACCTACAAAAAGTTCTCACGAAGATTGTCTCCAAAAGAACCCTATGATGGTCAAGTTGTTTTGCCGATGGATGGGGAAAATTGGGTTTTCCTCCTTATCCAGAAAAAAACCCTAAGAGATAGTATGTTCAGAGAGAGAGAGAGAGAAAGATGATGAATAATTGTAAAGATTTGAACGTACCATTACCTCCTTTCTCGCTCCATATTTATACTATGAAAAGCAAGTCTACTTTTCCCTTTAGACGTTAGAGCTCTTATTCCCATATATTAAAAGCTATATTTTCTCTGCAGAGACATGTAGCAATTACCCGTTAAAACAGACAGTTGTTTTTGATAGATGTTCGTAACACGACTAAAGTATGTTTTTTTAGGTAATTAATGCTCCCACCTATTTTTGTACTTTCAGATGAATATAATAAAAAAAATATGAAGGTAACATATTCTCTCTCCTTTGTACCTGATGTACCAATTTAATCTTAAAGAATGTCTATTAAATAAATGGGGAGAGCCGAGACTCTTATACTTCGCTAACCAACAGCCATTTAGTGTAATGACCACATTGGCTTTATTCTCTTAATCTCTGTTCAAGGGGCCACGTCAGCACGTATTCATAAACTCTTCCCCTTCACTACAATACATTCAAACTTTTTGTATGAAATACACACACACATATTTATATTTATATATTTATGTATGTTTACCCTTCAATCTTTTTTTTTTTTTTTAAAATTAGACCATACGGTATTCAAAGTCATTGCTTCGACTAATCCATATTCAATTCGGGTCACGCTTGTAAAGTCTAACTTTTATTCAAGAGAAAGCCTCACTTAGGCTCTTATATAACACTCACAATAAGTGTCAAACTTGTATAACACTCACAATAAGTGTCAAACTTGTGAAACCAGGTAATATTCACAAGGTGTTTTCCCTTCTTTTGTTTAATAGATTTATTTCAATTATTATTTTTTATTTAAGAAATTAGTGATTTTATTAGTTTTTATAGTTTTGATTTTTTTTTTTTTAAACATTCTTTTATAGTTTTGATTTTTGAGTGGTTGTTTTAGTTTTTTCCATCGTATTTTGACTAATTTTCAATCAAATCAAGATTTCACAATCAATTTGTAAATACTCTAACTTTATTGTTTATTTTTTTTTATTTTTTATTTTGAAATATTTTTTTGCCTCTAATTTGTTTCGAACACATGATCTCTCAAATCATAAATGAGATTGTTATCAGTTGAATTAAACCTTATTAACCTAACTTTATTAGTCAAAAAGTCTTAAAAAAAACAAGTTATAATTAATTGTAAGGTTCTAATTTAATTAAAAATTAGTTTAAAATATGATTAAAAGAATCAAAACATACAAACAAAATAATATAAGGATAAAAAAGTTATATATATATATATATATATATATAAAAAATTAAATTACTTTTTAACCTCAATTATAAATCATTTTATTAAAAAAATAATAAATTTTATTTATTTATTTTAATTTCTTTCGCCTTTTTCCCCATTATTTCTCTGTTTAGTTTAATCAGTTGATCCTAATTATGTAAATAAAGAGTAACGAACAAAGACTTCAAGATTTTGTGAAAAATTCAAATATGCTTTATTTTTAAATTTTTAAGAATTTACAAATTTAATTCATAACTAAGAAAAATAATTTCGTGTACTTTTTTTTTTTTTTTTTTAAAAAAAATCTCTTTATGGAAGAAAATTTAAAAGAAAAATAAATAAATAAATAATTGAGGAAAAGATAAAGGAACCACAAAATTTTTAGGAAATTCGACGTGCCCAGATTTCCTAGATTCGTCCCTACAATTTGCATTATTTTTTTGGACTCTATCTCTGCTTTTGCTTTTTGCTTTTTGCTTTTTAATTCTTGATTCTTCCATTTTTAGTTTCAATTTATTTATTTATTATCATTTTTTTCCCATTTGTGTTAAATTTTTTTTTTTTTTTTTTTTTTTTGAAAGGAAAAAAAAAAAAAAAAAAACGAAGAAAGAAGAAGAGAAGAGAAGAGAAGAGAAGAGAAGAAAGACGAAGAAAGAATAAGTAAAAGCTTGATTGAACTAATAAGTGAAAGCTTACTTTATATATATTATATATATATATATTTAAATGGATTTAAAAGATAGACTTTTCATCCCACGAACAAAAGCAACATTGTTTTGTTTAATAAACAATGCACAAATAGAATTTATTAACAATCTCGTCTCATATTTAAGTTATAAAACCATCTAATCTCAATAATTGATAAAAGATTTTTTTTTTTTTTTTTTTTCAGTTTAAGTAAAATTATAAGTTCAGTCTCATCTATATATATAATTATTTAAAATTTAGAACTAAATCTTTTTTCTTAAAAGAGAATCATTCGAGTAAAGACATGATTTAAAAATGTCGTAATATATTCAAGATATCTACTAAAAATATAAAAAAAAATAAAAACAAAAATAATATTTTTAAAAATAGATTAATTAAATTATTCAAATCCATATATACATGTATGGGGCACATATATATATATACTTATAGAAGGAAAAGAACCAGAAGTCCAAGCCCATTACAGAACGACATCAAATTATCCACAAGAAAACCCGAGTCCAAGTTTCCAACAAGATATGATGGTACAACGAAAAAGAAACATGCAGAGCGTTTCCTCATAATTATTGGATCATTTGTTTTCTTGGACTTTCAATTCCATAGAAACAAAGAGCTAAGTTGGGCTTGTTTCTCTTGTATTCGACCACCGCCATTTTTGGTTCCGCCATAATTGCCGCTCTCTTTTTCTTATTTTCATCATTAGCATTTCCCTTCATTTTAAAGCTCAATTTCTTCAGATAGGAATAGCTAGATGACTCCCGCCTTGTTGAATTTTGATTTGTCGATTTGTCTTCACAGTTCTCTCTCCTAAAGGATGCATACTTCCGCAGAATTCCCTTTATCCTCTTCATCTTTGTGCCCCCGTTGTCTCGATGCCCTTTTTTCTGACCAAAATTTGCCGCCGCAGCCGCAGCCTTGTCGTGATTGTCAGTTTTTACAGGCCTAACTCTACTCTTAACAAAGGTGAAACTTTTGAGCATATTTTTACGTTTCGGGCTTAGTTTCTGTACTTGATTTGTTTGATCAAGAACCCATCTCGCATACGGTGAGCCCTTGAGTTGTTCTTGTGGCATGTTGCTGAAATGTGATCGGCCGGGATTAATTTCAATTGTTTCCAAACAGGCTTCTTCTAATTGATTCCATTTACTGGAGCCATTGAACCGGTGGTGGTGCTCTGAAGAATGGTTTGTCCTAAACGGTGAGTGCGACCTTGTTCTTCTGTGGTGACTACCAGCAGTGCTACTTCTCCCTCGATTTTCTTCACTGACTTTCTGCAAAGCAACTATAAATGGATCAAAATCATCGTTCCACGCTACTCGCCGGATGAATGGATTCTTGAATGCTGAAGTCGGTGATGAAGGAACCGAACGCTGTTGCAGGTTCCCACTCGTTTGAACTTGAAGCCTTGGTGGTGGTTTCAGAGGCATGACTAGGCCGTTGACAAATAGTTCATCAGCAAACGCCATCGTGGGAAGCGAACCGCCGCGCTCTCTAATTTTATTAGGCTTATCAACTTGCTTCCGTTCCACTTCCAAGAAACATTCGAAATTCTCATCATTTACCAGCTCAAACTCCATTGAACTGCTAAATTTTTTGCTGGTTTCAAACTCAAAATCATCAAACCTCGTACTGAAATCATCGCCGACTTCTCCTTTGGCAGGACTACTTGGTGCACTGTAAAAAAACTCCAGATTATTCGGACTACCTCCTGTCGGGCTGGAGCTAGCTGCACTTTGAACTGCCATTTTCATTTTTTCTTTCAAATTCAACAGCTTCGTAGGAAATATCAATCAAGGTTGGATATTATATTTTCTACAGAAGATGATTGAGTAGTACTGTACATTTGATTTGAGAAACCTTTTCGACACCTGAATTTATGGATATCGTCCTAAGTCACATGTATGACTTACGCTTCTAAAATAATCTTCAAAAGGAGCAGAAAAAAAAAGAGAATCTCGTTGTTTGCTGTCCGTGTCCTAAACTATTCGCAACTAGATAGTATTCAACTAGACATAGGAATAGGATCAGACCTAAAGTCAAGAAGACCTTTGCTAAATGGTGGACTTCTAAGTTAGAAAACATTGTTGTTGTTGTTTTTTTTTTTTTTTTTTTGGTAACTTAGGGTGTGTTTGGATTGGAGTTTTTTTAGTGTGCTCATTTTTTTCAAGTTGAGTTATGTGTATTGCGAAAAATTAGGAGTAAGATGGGAACAAGTGAAAAAGTTGTTTTGTAAGTAAAGAAAAAAAATATTATATTTTATTAAGTATAATGATAATATTGTTATTAAAGTGATATATTTATTTAATATTTTATTGATTTTTTTTTGCCAAGTAGGCAGACAATAAACATTGCCAAGTCAGATGGTGTTTAAATAAGTATATTTCTTTTCTTTTTCTTTTTTTTTGAGTTTGATTAAAAAACTTAAAATAAAAACTTCAATCCAAACACACTCTCAGTATCTTTATCAACTAATTCAAAAGAAATTTATGGGGCAAACTCTTAAGAAAGTAGCACATGATTAAAATTCGTACATCCATGTGGGATTTGAATTCAAGATTTTTACTTGACAAATTGAAAAAAATATCATAAATAAAAGGAATTATATTACTCGACTATTATCTTGTTGTAAAAAAAAAAAAAAACATTGTTGTTGTCCTACACTGCAGCTGTCACGCTTTTAGACCCTTACTGCATGCCAGACAACATTGCCATGCTTGAATTAAAATATGTTCCCATCTTTGAATTTATTATGCATTTTCTTTTTCAAAAATGGCCTCTTAGATATTTTACATAATTTCTTTTTATCATTGTATACCGATTGTGTTTGCAAACATTTCACATTCTTTCGAATAATTTTGAATTTTGATTATTAATAAACGAGTGAAATTTAAATATAAACAACTCGAATAAATTTTGTGCATTAAATATAAACGATTCGAATAAGCTTTATTTATGAGTTATTTAACTTATTGATAGCTTTTTTTTGGATATATATTATTTATAAATATATTACCTTTTTAGAATAATTTAAGAGAAAATTGATCATTTTAATTTTTATCTTTTTGAGAGATAAGATTTTTGTTTTATTATTGATTGGACAAAGGAGTCCTTTTCACTTAAATTTTGGTAATTTTTAGTTATTAAAATTTGCATGACAAGTACGTCTAAGTCCTATGAAAGGTATTTTTGTTATTTACAATCTCATTAATCAATTCATGTAAATAGTTTTGATTTGAAGAAATGAGAATTTATTAAGATATGAGTTAGTTAATAGAATTATAAATAACAAAAATGTCATGCATCGAATATATCAAGTAACTAAAATTTGTAAATATTGTTTGAGAACTCTTTATCGAACCGAAAACAAAACAAGAATTCAATTGTCCCAAAAGAAAAAAAAAAAGGTAAGAACTCGTTTGTCCAAACAATGAAAATATATAGATTGAAACCATCAATTTTCTATAATTTGAACGACTAATTATTAAATTTAATTAATTTGCCTCAAGAAGTTTAATTTATTTATTTTTAATTCAACGCAAGGGGATAATCTATAAAATGTCATCAAGGTTAATTAATTAATAACTCAAATTTTTCTTAATTAATCATTGATCATGATGTGCTAGCTAAATATGTGTGTATATATATATATATTTATATATCCAATATATGTTTAAAAAAAAAAAAAAAAAAAAAAGTGGGTATAGATATAATTACTTGTTCCACATTTGATGCTTGGCCTCGTTTTCGCAGTATACTCCAATTTGATTATTACAAAAGTTGGTATATTTTTTAAAATTATTAATGCCGTCCGGGAGATGGTTGGTATGGATAAACTTTTAAATTAAGAATATAATTATAGACACACTATGATTATCTCTGCCCTGATTTCGTAGTTGAGTTAAGAGTGAAGTCACCCGGCCGACTTCTTTTAAAACACTTAAATTAAAAAGTAATAGAAAAAGAGAAGTGGCCCGTGTGAGTGATGACAAGAAACCCGTGGTATGTACTTGTCACGGTAATATATTTCTCGTGGAATAGGTGGATGAGCAATTTATTTTTTTTGTTAGATTATTTGGTATTTGAAATCATTGCTTTGATTAATCTATATTCAGTTCGGGTAGCGTCTGCAAAATTTAACTCTTGCTCACGAGAAAGATTCACCCTAATTTTTACATGGTGCTCAAGGCAAGTATCAAACTTGTGATCTTGCATAGCATTGATAAAGTGCTTACCCACTTATACTAAGTCAAGAATTTAATAAGAAATTTATTTTATTTTATTTTTTAAAGATAAATATTATTATTATTATTATTATTATTATTAAAAAAAATTAACTTATTTAGTTCTTAAACTTGTTCAATTTGTTTAGTTTTAATTCTCTATTTTTATTAATTTCACTCCTGAATTATGTATTGATATTCTGATTTTTTTTCATAAAATATTTTTTAGTGAAAAAAGAGTAAAGGGTAAAAAGGGAAATTTATAAAATAAATTCCTCCGAATTTCTTTCTTGAAAATTCTCCACTTTCCCAAATTAAATACTGCAATTTTGTTTTTATAGTAATTGATTCTATAATTATATATAATTACTTGATTTGGTCTTTTTGTCAATTTTTTCAAATAATTTGATCATTTTAGTTATGTGTTCATCATGTAAGCAATTTATTGAAGGTATTTTTGGTAATTCAGGAGGAGCAAGTCAAGTAATTTTAAATAGTTAAACAATCTAATAACATAAAAATAAAAATATATGATCTAGTCTAAGAACATAAAATAGTTATACAACGAAAATGAAGAATTTTTTTTTTAATTTCTATCTGGTAAAAAATAAACTTGAACAGCTAAATCCTAAGTGTCGCACGTCGACTAAGGGTTTACATCCTGGAGTTCGTATAAGACGATGTCCGGCGAACATTGTATTGACAAAATGAAGCAGCTCGACTTAGGTTAGCGGATTGTGCAGGTCGCTGTCTCAAGCGCAGAGGGCTTGTTCGCCCTCACTCCGTATCTCGTCGTCGCTATCATGGATAAAGTGGAAGCGACGTTTGACGTGACATATCTGACACGCCGACTGTGCACTGACACATATACTCAAGTGTACTGATTTTCCCATATTGAATAAGCATTTGGAGTCCATTGATGCACCACGTGGCCTCATCACAATGAATCAAGGAAATGGTAAAGTCCACTTGCCAACCGTGAACCAATCTCAAAGCACATCCCAGATTGCTTATAAAAGAAGGTTTCCTTCTTTTAGAAAAGGGTTAGCTCCTATCAATAAGAAAAACCTTCTTCTTCCTTCCCTTTCCATTTTTCCTTTGATAAGTTCTGCACATAACTTTACCTTTTTATATATAAGTTACTGACTTTATTATCGGAGGTGAATACGGGGGAGAAGCCCCTCTTATTTTCAGGAAGAAAGGTGTTCATTGTGAAATAAAGGTTAAGGTCAATATCATCATTTTCCTGGTAGAAACGTGGTACAAGTTTTTTACCACATCAAAACTTCTTCTTGCTTTGCTATTGGTTTTAATTGTATTGAATGAGGCAAAATTATCCTTTCACTTTTTCTTTGTATTGAATGAGGCAGGTTTTGGTGTGGTTGTTTGTTAGACGCTTTCAGGACGACTTCCATACCAAGGTGAGGAGGCGGAATCGGTGGAAGCTTTTGCTCTCCTTTATGCTGTTAGATGGGCGATTTTACACGAATTTTCTGCTGTCCATTTTCGGGGGGATTGTTTATCATCTCTCATTCAGAAAGTTGGCCATGCTCAAGAGGACTTCTCATCCACAGGTCATTTGGTGGAATTTATCAAATGCCTTTTGTTATCTTTTGTTAGCCGGGATCATAATAAAACTGCTCACTGTCTAGCAGTACATGGGGTTAAGTTAGGTTCTTTCAGGGAATGGGATTCCGACTTTCCTCACTGATCATAATAAAACTGCTGCTTGTGCTGAACCGCTTATTCATTAAAATCTACCTTCTCTTATTTTCTCAAAAAAATAATTTTACTGGAAACTTATAATAGAATAAAATTAAAACATCAATGCACACTTCATGAATGAAATTAATGAAAAATAAAACACTGAGACTACACGTATTAATTAAACTAAAGCATATTATGAATTAAATAAATTATTTATTATTATTATTTTTATTAAAACTATTTATTGAAAATTTGTTTAAAGAATTACAAAAAGACTAAATTAGAACACTGATACATAATTCATGAACGAAAATAGTAAAAATAAAAAATCATAACTAAACAACTTAACAAAAATTAAATAAGGGATGATAATTAAAACCATATCCCCGATGGGAAATTTGCATTCTATGGGAGACAAATTTTTTTTTCAAAAAAACAGCGTCCAAATGTGCTGGTATATTGGAGGCACACATTGTTCACTCAACTTGAGTTCAACGATTAACCAAATATAGCCTAGCTTATTTAGTTGTTAAACGGTTCAATTTGTTTAGTTTTAATTATTTATTTTTATTAATTTTACTCCTGAATTATGTATGTATTGATATTTCGATTTGATCCTTTTATATCGGTTTTATGAAATATTTTTTTAGTGACAAAAAGTAAAGGGTAAAAAGGGAAATATATAAAAAAATTCCCCCAAATAATTTCTCTTCGAAAAATCCTCCACTTTCCTAAACTAAATTTTATATTTTTGTTTGTATAATAGTAGATCATATAATTATTTAGGATTATTTGACTTAGTTCTTTTGGTTAATTTTTTTAAACAATGTGGTCGTTTTGGTCACATGCTCATCACATAGACAATTTATTGAAGGCATTCAGTAATTCAAGAGAAACAAATTAAGTAATTGTAAATAGTTATATGATCTAATAACATAAAAATAAAAATGTATAATCTAATTTAGAAACACAAAATGAAGATTTTTTTTTTTTTTTTTAATTTCGATTTCTCTTTGGTAAAAATAAATTTCTTCTTGCTTTATTATTGGTTGGATGGGGCAAAATTATCTTTCATTTTTTTATTTAAAAATTGATTTTACTTAAAACTTATTTAGAAATCTCTTACGAAACCAAATTAGAATATTAATATGTAGTTTATAGTGAAAAATAAAAAATTGAGACTAAACATATTAAATTAAAACAGATCATGATTTAAATAAATAAATTTATTATTATTATTTTAATTATGAAATATTTGTTTCCAACATATAAAAATAAAAATGTATAATTTAATTGAGGAATATAAAATAGTTAAAGAACAATTTTTTTTTTTTTCAATTTCTATTTGGTAAAAATACCCTTCTTGATTTGTTATTGGTTTTAATTGTATTCAATGAGGCAAAATAATCCTTTCATTTTTAATTAAAAAAATAATTTTACTTGAAACTTATTTAAAAACTTACAATGGAAGAAAACAGAACATCAATACGTAGTTCATGAATGAAAAATAAAAAATTGAGAATTACCAAAAAAAAAAAAAAAAAGAGACTAAACATATTAAACTAAAACTTAACCAGAATTAAATAAATTATTTTATTATTATTTTAATCGTGAAAGATTTGTCTCCAACATATTAAATTTTTTAAACAATTTTTATTAAAATTATTTTATTGAAAATTTGTTTAGAAAATTACAAAAAGAATAAATTAGAAGTTAGAACATTGATAAATAATTCATGAATGAAATTAGTAAAATAAAAAAAAAAAAAATTATAACTAAACAACTTAATAAAAATAGTCTAAAATTAAATAACTTGTTAGAAATCTACGAAGAGATTCAATCACAAGTTTAATAAATATTTCAGGAATAAAATTAATGAAAAATAAAAAATTTAGGATTAAACGAATTGAATAAAAATAATTTAAAAACTAAATAAGCTTATTTTTTATTTTATTTTATTTTATTTTGATGATTATATTAAAGGCTTTTTTATTTTTTATGCTTTTTAATTTTAAAATTTTTTTACAACTTAAATTTATGACTTTGATAGCGTGATTGCTACCCATTGAGTTAAGTCATTTTATAGTATTCAAGGCTCTTACTTTTTAAATGCTAAAGATTTTATAATTTAAATTTATTTTTTACTTTTTATTTTAAAATATTTAATAATAATAAATTATTAATTAATTATATACGTTATAATTATAATTTAAAAGTTTTTCTTTTTGTTTAATATATTAAATAAATAATATACTCTATTTACCTTAAAATAAAAAAAAAAAAAAAAAAAAACGAAAAAAAGAAAGCAAAAAAAACACGTGGGTATTAGGTTTCGGGCAAAATTTTAAACATGGGTGGTATTTGAATTAACGCATAATCTGTAAATATCTTATAAATGAGAATCCATCACAGTAACTCGAACTTAACACTCTCTACATGACTAATTTTTGTTAATGAAATTCTATTACAAAAAAATAATTGATTTAATCTCTTAATTTTTTTTTATTAATTAGATTAGTTTTATTTTTTAAATAAATTATTTTTTTATTCAATTTTAATTGTCTAAATTAATTTTTCAGTCAATAATTAATAAATTTTGATAAAATTTTTTACATCTATCATATACATAATTATTATAGAAAGGAGCATTGGATTATTAAGAGACTTAAATTTATTAAAATATTTTAAATTCTTCCTATTAAAATTTGAAAATTTGTTACAGAAATAACGACAATCAAAATTTAATAATTTAAAAATAAACAAAATTAAAATCAACAATTATTTTGTCCTTTAATAATAAAAAAAATATATATATCCAGTACATATAAATATTTTGGCCAAAAATTTTAAATTATATGATGGGTAGATCAATTTATTTAAAAAAAAAAAATCAAAATCAATTTTAGTAATCAAAATTGTTAAAGCAATTACGAAAAAAAAAAAAAAAAATTGTTAAAGCAATAAATCGGATAATTATTTATTTTAAAACTAAGTCAAAAAATGCCTTTTGTTATAAATCCCACAATTATTTGAATGAATGTCCATTGAACTTTTCTCAACTCATATGTCTTTTGATTTTCTAAAACCCCCATATAATTAGTTTATATAACCCCATATTTATGTAGAAAATAATGGGGAGTTATGTGTGTGTATATATATACATATACGTATAGGCTACTCATATAATCCCTATATATATGAGGGTTCTTTTACATATTTTATATATAACATGATACAAGAAAAATACTCTATTTCACTCTTGTTTTCGATTCCATTTTAGTTATTGGTTTTGTTAGGAATAATTTTATAACACGTTATCAACACGAATTTACTTTCCCAAGAAGAGATTTGTTTTGGTGAGATTTTTTTCAACATTGCTAGATGCTAAAATTCATCTTGATGTTGTGGGTCTCGAAGACCATAAAAGAAGGAAATATTGCATCAATGCAAGATCGCGCTAAATGATATTCCTCCGCGCATGAGACTCTATCGGTTTAATACATTAGTTGAAGTTTGGTTCAAGAATGTAAAGGCATGTTACTTCTTCTTATGTCAAATTTTATGAAGTACGGAGTTGTGGCTCTTAAAGTCACCAAATGAAATTATTTGTCATGGATGTTAGATCACGAAATAAATGCAATCACGATGGGTCTAGAAGACACCATCGTACAAAATAATCAATTTATCGGGATAATTTAAAGCCATGGTCTTTCTTTGTCTCTTCATCTTCATCTCTTCTTTAAAATTTAAAGATATGAAATATCTTACCCTGAATGGCCGTTTATTTTATGGAAAAATTTAAAAGAAAGATTCGACCACCGGAAGATAGTCGATCTCCCAAAAGCACGGTATAAATGGATGAACATGAGAGTACAAAATTTTAATCTGTAAATAAGTAAAATTTTGTCATATTAGAGGAAACAAAAATATTCTCTACTATTTTGGTTCGAATTTCTCCCTACAACAATATTCGTGAGAAATATTTCAAGAAGTATGTTGATTCATTTTCTTGACTTTTGTTGTTGAACAAAATAATTATTAGGAAAAATTATAGAACTCGACCAACATGTTGTACTCCATTCCAAGAAGTGAATGTTGTTAGAACTTATAATCATGATCCCAGAAGAGGTCGTGTTCGTGTTCATAGTCGTATATATGGATATATTCACATAGTCATTATAAATTTGGCTCTCATGATTGTAATTATCAAAAACTGAAGTTCCAAGTTCCAAGATATTTTAACCACCAGAAGTGGGACAAAGAATGACGACTCATAAGAATATATATATATATATATATATATATATATATATATTTATTTATTTATTTTTATGTATATTATAAATATTTGTCATACCTATCAAAATTGGTGATGGTATTTTTTTCTTACCACCAGAAATGGAATAAGAAAGAGAAATAAAATTATATTACTATTGAGCCATGAAAAATCTTTGGTACCAGGCTTATTTTTCGAACATTGAAAAAGAAAAATTAGAATATTATCTATTATGTTTTATTATATTATTTTATTATGTCCATCATTTATTATTTTAGCATATATTCATTTAATATTTTAGTGTGACATATTTTATTATTTATTATTTATTATATTCATTATGCTTAATATTATTATTTATAATATTTCTTATTTCTTAGTTGGCTAAAAAAATATATATGGATGATGCTATCTTTAAAGGTAGAAAGAAAATTCTTCATCAAAATAAAGATGGATGATGGATATGCTACTATAATATTTGGTAGTATAAAAGTTATTTAATTGCTCCGAAAGAGTGATTATAATATTATAGAAGTTTATTGATTCAATAAATTTTACTATTTTGTAATGACTGATAAGGAATCTCGGTTCAGGTATGATACAAACAAGTACTGAAAATTCATATGGGCACTCATTAAAAAACTTGAAGATTTTCAATCCAAAGAATTTTCATGTGCTACTAATTCTCAAGGGAAATTGATTATTAAGTCATCACCTGTTAAAGTTGGAATTAAATCTCCAACATTTTCGTAAAGAATATTCAGGGTGATATATGTGGACTAATTCATCTTTCAAGTAGACTATTTCGTTATTTTATGGTTCTAATAGATGCATCCAGCAGATTGTCTCATATATTTATTTATCAAATCATAAGATTGGGAACCGAATTTTCAGATTATGCAATTTAATTAATATATTTGGATAATGCTGGTGAATATTTATTTCAGGCTTCTAAACATTATAAATCGATTGTTATTAGTGTTGAACATCTTGAAGCTTATGTTCATACACAAAATGAAGCAGTTGAATTGTATATATTAAAACTTAGCTTATGATAATCAAATTTCATTAATTTACTCTTGGACCATGCAATTTTGCATGCAGTAAAACTTATGCACATCAGACTCATAATTTATAAACTATTATAAATTCTCCCCATTACAATTGGCTTATGGTCAGGAGCCAAATATTTGTCATCTTAAACTTTTTTAAATGTGCAGTATATGTCCTTATAGTTTCACCACAATGCACAAAGATGATCCTTAAAGAAATTTGAGAATATATTTTAAGTTTGATTCCCCTATGATTAAATATATTTTTGTGGCTTGTTTTAAATTATCTAGCCCAATATTAGGGGGAAGAAAAAGATATGCAGCTCGGTAAAAAAATATTACATTGAATACTTTGCATATGTTGATCACTATACAAAGCAATGTGGATTTGAAATTTAAAAATATTTTATTTGCAAAGTATATAGAATTAACTGTCAGATACATTTACTAACCCGAAAGGAGTTACTAAGTCACATATGCTCCAGCATAGAGTGATGTCCCAGTAGGATAATACATGCCAGAAGCAT
>JAXGGT010000004.1:5837857-5850860 GCA_035583425.1 Marsdenia floribunda | reverse complement strand
AGGGTACCCATTTACTGCCAATCCTGATATCATTGTAGTCCAAGTAATTACACATTTTCTCCTCATCCTTTGGAAGACTGCTCTGGCAGTTTCCACATCTCCACATTTTGCAAACATATCTAGTAAAGCATTACCCAGCGGAACAGATAGTTCAATTTTGGTTTTCTTAATATAGGAGTCAACCCATCGTCCATGGTCATGGGATCCCAAGTGTGCACATGCAGAT
Organism: Marsdenia floribunda; assembly: GCA_035583425.1. Taxonomy (NCBI): domain Eukaryota; kingdom Viridiplantae; phylum Streptophyta; class Magnoliopsida; order Gentianales; family Apocynaceae; genus Marsdenia; species Marsdenia floribunda. Next base: position 5,850,634 of record JAXGGT010000004.1, on the reverse strand, counting down.
AATACACTTACTAAAGTACTTTGATCAGGTCTGCATTTGCCATCTTTCAACATGTCATGAAATACAGAGAGTGCCTGATCAAACATGTGACAGTTGACATAGCCTGAGATCATAGCATTCCACGAAATGACGTTTCTATGGGGAATCTGATCAAATAACTTCCTCGCTGATTGAAGATCCCAAATAGCCGAATATCCTGAAACCATTGCTGTCCAAGAAACTACACTTTTCTCTGGCATCTCATCAAAAATTGCCTGTGCAGTTCTCAAATCTCCCATTTTAATGTAACTTGAAATCATTGTATTCCAAGAGACATCATTTCTTTCCGGCATGCGTTGAAAAACTGAATAAGCCAAATCCATATTCCCCGCCTTTGAAAGCCCACCAATAACTGAATTCCATGTTATGGTGTTCCTTTCTGGCATGCTCCCAAACAAACTAATTGCAGCTCCAATCTTTCCACGATTCATATATGCGCCAATCATCGTATTCCACGAGACAACATCTCTTTCAGGCATTTCTTCGAATACCTGAGAAGCCAAATTCAGGTTCTCACAACATTTAGCATAAAAATCTATTAGAGCATTCATAACAAAAACATTTGCCTCAGAACCCAACTTTACAATGTGGCCATGAACAATTTTACCCTCTCTTAAAGCCTCAAATGGCTCGAGGCATCTCAAAAGCGAAGTAAAGGTGAAACTGTTGGGCAAAATCATTGACGTCCTCATTTCGTTGTACGTTAACAACGCTTCTTTATAAGTTTTCCCGGTGAAGCATTTGATTAAAGTATTGTAGGCAATGAGATTAGGATTGCATAAGCTTTCAAATGTATTAATAGCATAGTCAAGTGAAATGACAGTAGAAGATACACTCATAAACTTGGGTACGATAAAGGTGTTGTCTTTAAGGGCATTTACTAAAATCTGAAGATGGATTTGCTTTAATTGTTTGATAGTTTTGCATTTCTTCAAAATCTGGAAGAGTTGATCCTCCATGGCTGGTATATGGAGAAAGGTTTGAAATGACTGTAGAATATAAACGAAAGAACAAACAGAAGGGCAATTCAGTAATTATGGTAGAATTCTCGGCAATGGTCTTCCCTCAGCAACCTACTAATAGTAATGGATTCCCTCCAAACTACCTTCAAATTCCCAAGACAAACCGCAAAGGATGGAACCAGAAATCTTTAGCCAAAACCCACGTGAATTCACCAAGTTGTTCCAATTTGAAACCCAGACTAAATATCAAGAAATCCAGAAGGGGAGCATTGTTGAGGCAAATTTTGAATTCCTTGAACAAAGTTCTAATCTTGGTTCTTCCGACAACAGAAGGCACACATCATTAGACTGGCCTTACTCAATAAGAAACTGCTTCTTTCAAGGGAAAACGAAACAAGCCCTTCTGCTTTACACTCGAAGTCGCAGATTTGGGAGCCTTGTAGTTGGTGCAATACCATCAGTACTCAAGGCTTGTGCTTCACTCGCTATGCTTAGCCTTGGGAAAGCTCTCCATGCCGAATCTATAAAAACAGGGATAGAGTTTGACATAATGGTCGGGACTACATTGGTCGATATGTATGGCAAATGTGGGGATATTAGTAGTTCCCGTAAAGTGTTTGATACTATGCCTGAGAGAAATATTAGAACATGGAATGCACTGATAGGAGGATACATGAGAATTGGTGATACAGAGTCTGCAACTTCTTTATTCGAAGAGATGCCGATGAGGACATCAGTTACTTGGAATCAATTGATTGATGGGTTTGCAAAAAGAGGAAATATGGCCATGGCCAGGCAGCTGTTTGATAGGATGCCAGGGGAGCTAAAGACTGTGGTGACATGGACTGTGATGGTTGATGGGTATGCACGATTTGGGGAGATGGAGGCTGCAAATGAAATCTTTAAGGTGATGCCCAAGAGGAACTTTTACGTATGGTCATCAATGATTTCGGGTTATTTTAAGAAGGGAGAAGTAGATAAGGGAACAGCTATTTTTGATCAAATGAAATTGAGGAATTTGGTAATTTGGAATTCGTTGATTTCAGGATATGTACAAAATGGATTGTGCAAGAGAGCATTGGATTCTTTCCGAAGAATGCAATTTCAGGGGTTTAAGCCAGATGAGTTTACAGTGGTGAGCCTGTTATCTGCTTGTGCTCGGGAGGGCCTCTTGGATGCAGGAAAGGAAATACATGAAATGATAATCCAGAAAAAGCTTCATTTAAATCAGTATGTTCTAAATGGATTGGTCGATATGTATGCAAAATGTGGTGATCTAAACAACGCAAATTTGATATTTGAAAAGATGTCATTTAAGAGTAAGGCAACTTGGAATGCTTTAATATTGGGCTTTGCTATGCACGGGCAATGTTGGAAGGCGATTGAATATGCTAGCAAAATGGAGAGCTCAGGTGAGAAGCCTGATAGTATAACTTTCCTTGCTGTTCTCTCTGCTTGTGTGCATGGAGGTTTTGTGGAGGAAGGATTAGAAACTTTCTCCAAGATGGAGAAATATGGATTGACAGCCAGCACCCAACATTATGGTTGTGTAGTGGACCTTCTGGGACGAGCTGGGAGATTAGAAGAGGCCTATAATTTAGTCAAGGGGATGCCAATAGAACCTAACGAGAAAGTTTTGGGAGCCCTACTTGGAGCCTGCCGGATTCACTCAGACATAGATATGGCAGAGCTTGTGCTGGAAGAGATAGAAAATTTAAAATGTCACCGTAATTCAAGTGATCCAAAACATTACATCCTTCTCTCAAGCATATACGCAGCTTCAGAGAAATGGGAGAAAGCTGAAGGAATGAGGGTAGCCTTAACAAATGTAGGGTCTCAAAAGACACCCGGACATAGTGCAGTTATTCTTGAAAGTGCTGAAAATGGTCTGATTCTACAATCAGAGGATTATTAGTGCATCCAAAATGTGAGTGAACCATCTGCAGAGTGAACAGTATGATTTTTCAAATGATTAGGAACCTTACATAAATGGATGGTTGAAAAGTAGAGCACTGCCACACAACCAGAACTGTGCCCTTGGAAGGTAAATATTTTACACTAAAACTAGGGGTCTAACCTCTCTGTATTCTATGTATTCTAAGTAATTGTCTTATCATCATCTTTTTGGTATCATATGGGTAAAAATCCTCACAATCAGATGACCCTGAAAGATTCTGCCACTCTTTTCAAATCTTTGTAGTGCCTTTTCCATTGAAGACCTGGGGAACGAGAATCAATCACACACCATCTTAGTAATATGAAAAAATCTGGAATGAAAGATTCAATGGAAAATTGAGCACCTACCATTTCCAGTTATGCTGAACAAGTACAGACGATTTCCGGCTGCTGTAGCTGTGATGAGAACATGAGGTGGCTCTAACTCATACAGGTAATATTTTCTTCCGGAATGTTCTGCTATTTCAGCACTTAATACCTTCCCTTCTACATTCTCACCAATCACTTCTGGCCCAAATGCATTAATCACCTTTTCTGGTGGTCCGATTTGTTCAATCTTTGCATCATCATCAATAACTATTCATAAAAAGTGTGAACAAGATTTTAGGATTGTGAGGATCCAAAAGAAGGTCAGTGCCTATATTATAAGCACTAAAAATTCTTTTCATATATATACATACTCATGAGACACGTTTAAATTAATAGAATGTATAGTACATTGTACATTTATTGTACATTTATCATGCCATCTCATTGACAGGGATTTCCTAATGGATTCTTGTGCATAGGATTTGAGTAAATTGGTAGGACAACCAGGGATGTTGTCCGCAGCATCAAAGTTAGATGAGAAACAAGAAGCACAGAGATACTTACCATCTGAAAATCTTTTACAAGGAGCAACGATCACAAAAAGACGTCCTTGTTTAGGGCTGGCAAATCTCAGATCAATCTCTGTGCCTCCTAGATCTGCTATTGATACTGGAACCTGTTTCATTGAAAAGCCACCATAAGAGAAGCCAAGAAGATAGAAAAAAGAGTGCTTCTTGCTGAGCTGTGTAGATTCATTCTTAATACCTCATCCCAATCCTGAGGCACAGAAAAGGTATATGGGATGATTGGGCTCCACCCAACACCATGCCCTCCTGATTTATCTTCTGGTCTCTGGTATGTTCTCCAACCTGCCTGAGCAAAGTTTCCCAGTGAAGGTGAATATCTAATCCAAAATTAATCTGTAATTCCTATGCAGTAAAGGGATTTACTTTACGGCATTCATTTGAGTTGAGACTTTCTTTTGCAGTTACTTCATCTAAGATTATTACGCGAATATGACTGGAAAAAAACAAAAAAAAATACTAACCTTGCTCGTCAGGTTCAGAGAGGCCTGGTACTCTCCCTGCCAGTAGACCTTGTTTTACAACAGCCAAACACTCTCCAGGGAATCCAACTGTAGCTGATGTAACCAAAGAAACTCCAGAAACCATAGCTGACCTCCTACCAAATGTAAGAGAAAGTCCCTCACTTTCTTCAACCTCCTTCACTTTTTCTGATGAATCTGCACTGATTCTTGATATTGAACACCCTTTCTCTGATGCAGAAATAGTAACCAAATGTCTAGATGGGATGCTTCTGTGATTGCTAGTCCAAGAAAGACAGCAGCTGGTAGACACAATCGAACTACTCATTCTCTCTCAACCAAGAAATATATTAGAAGCGATGAATTAAGATGATGATCCTTTTGCTGCTTTTCTTTTGGTCTCTCTATTAAAAAGTCATGCCAGGATGATCAAATGAATCCCAGAAAGACTGATGCATATTTGGTCGAAAAGGCGGTAGAATGCGGTGCGTATGGTTCTTGTGGCTGTGGTCTCCCTTTCACTTGTGTAATCGGATGACCTTTCATTTGTCGTACCCAGCTGAAAAGCCTCCACTTGGACAGACTTTTCCTAATAAAATTGTAAATTTTTTTTTTTTTTTTTCAGAAATTGCGGAGTTTACATTTGGATAAAATCATTATTTTTTTTTAGAGTTGACAAGAATTTTACGGGGAAAAAAAAAACAACAACATACAACAATAGTAATTCAGATGTAATATAAAATTACGTACATAATTTTATTTTTCTTTTTAAGGGGTAATCAGTTATAATGTATATATATAAAGTATAATAGGTTTATTATATAAGAGAATCAAGATATTTATATTAAAAATAATAATTTTAATAATTTTTTGAGGGCTCTAAATAAAAATAAAATTAAAAATCTCAAAAATTTAATTAAATAAATACAATTAAATATTGAATTTATATAAAATGAAATTAAAAAAAAAAAAAATCCCTCTAATTTTATGAAAAATAAATTAAATGATGTTTTAAACTTCTATGAAATGCACCCTTTAATAACAAAACCTACAAAAGCAAAAATAAAAGATCTGATTGGAAAAACATTCTCCTGCTATTGAATTAGTAGTTGACCAAGTTTTTCAATTGAAATAAATTTTGAACGAGAAATAAGACAATATAATTTAGGGTAAAGGTTTTATTTAAGTTGTCATATTATCGAATAATTTGTTGAATCCCTGTAAATTTTTTTTTTTAATCATTAATTTTACTTTTATTTAGAAAATTAGATTCCTATATAATTTATTTTTAATCATTTTAATTTTTTTAATTATTTATATTTAGAGGAATTAATTCTCAAATTATTTTTATTTAAATAAATTAATTCTATTAAAATATTATTAGGATATTACCAAACAAAAATAAATTTGTTTAAAATATATATATATATATATATATTCCAGGATGTACAGTTCAAGTCTACGGTCAAAATCTTCTGTTTAAGGAACATTGATCTACAAAATCAGGGAAAGAATACTATGCAATGCAGCTCCCAGAGACATCCAGATGAGCAGCTAGCAGCTCAAACAATCCAACAGTATATTATTGCATGCAGTCAAGGCAAAACATGTATTGCCAAAAAAACCCAAATTTCATTGTGTGGGAAAGTCCAGTGCAGAAGAAAAATATTCAAGTATACGAGCAACCGGAAGAATAAAGAATAAGGAATGTTATCAGACTTGACTATTAGGAAGCTCATTGCAGCTTTTCACCATCAAACCATTTTAACCGTGGCAATATCTTACAGAAGAATAACTTCAAGTTTTCATCTCTAATTGGATTTCCCTTAATATCTGACTGTGTTAAGTTCAAGCCCCTAAAAATGGTATATGCTTCCCAGTAATTTGTCATCCCGAGACCACTAATAGCAAACTCTTCACTGCTCCAAACACTTCCAACCATATGGGACACTGGAGAGGCAAACAAATATCTTCTGGTGTCACTGGAATGAGCTCCAATTTCATTGCAAGAGATATCTAGCACCTTTAATGACTCCAATTGTTTCAATGGCTCCAGAGCAGAGAAACTACGAAGTTTGTTGTTACTAAGGTTCAAGCAGCAAAGAAGTTGCAATGCTTCCAAACCTGCAAAGATATTCAGAGCAGACAAATCAATAAACACAGAAGAGAGACCTTTTTGTGTAGTCCAGAAATAAACACAATGATCTTTATAGGAACAGACATCCTTCAAACCGGTTCACCCTATCAATTGACAGATGCACTTCTGGTTATGCAGGACATGATATTTAGTTATTTCTTATCCATTAGTTACATAGAATGCACTTCATATAGGAAAAACTGGAGAAGAAAAGATGGTTGAGGAGGAAAAGGTTACTGGAGATTGATGTATTCAAATGTCAATTAAACTTGAATGCTTACATGATTGATCCTTCATCCAATTTAAATCAGATCCAACTCCTTTAATTGTTATTTAACTAAAAATAGCTTCTTTTCTATTGCTTTTAATTCCTCCTCAGCCATTAAATTATAAAAATGAGTAAGGAGGCACTTAACAACTCAAAACGTTTGAACCCAATAGTTTGCCATTTCCTCCCGGAGGAAAATTTGGGAAGTATGTTCGGAGGGTCAGTAATCATGTACTTCAGGGAGTTCTTGACCAGAAAGTAGAGCCCACTTCCTTGATTTATTTTACTTATGGATGTAGCATGAAATTTTGGTAAACTTTAATTGACAAGAATAGTAGTTCAAACACTTGAAAGAAAAGTACAGAGGAGTTCGAACCATTCACAGGCTCAATCTATGTACCTTCAATTGACCGGAGGTCATTATAGCTGAGGTCCAGCATTTGGACCCACATCAATCGCTCAATACAGCCAATCAGTGATATCGAGAGATTATTTAGGCGTACACATACATAAATTTCAGTGGTAGGATAAGATGCATCTCTGTACTGATGGCAGTATTTCAGTAAAGACTCCTCACTAGAAATCTCCTGTATGTGAAAATAGATTATCAAAAAGTTCAGGAAACAATACTAACACAAAAATGAATATCAGAGAAAAATATTCTAACCTTAGGGGAAAATAAATAAATAAATAAAATTGAGAAAATCTACGGACGGGGGAGGGGGCTGGAGGGGAGGGGACAAAAAACACCTTCAAGTGCAACTTAAACTCAGTAAGCAACAGACATTCTTAATGTGATACATTATGGTTGCAAAAATATAAAATGTGGCAACCAAGAAACATTTAGAGCTGCTCCCTTCCAAGGCAGAATTAGGGTTCTCCAATGATCTGGTAGGAAAGTGCAAACATAAACCTAGGTAACAGATTATATAGTCACATGAAAAATACATAAAAGAGCTTGGATAAACACATATAACAAACCCAAGGGCTAGACCCTTAGAATTCTAAAAGGCTTGCTACAGAGAATGACAAAGCCAATATCAGGATCCTATCTTGAGAAGTGAGCAGAAAATTACCTGTCTTAGAAAGACCAAGCTGTGCTGATCCTTGTAGTATTGCCAATGTAGTGGGTCCAACATCATCAAATCATGATACAATTCAAGGACTTCTTTGTAATGAGATGTCTTCTGATCATTTACAACATTGCATAAAGTTAATGCATCATGTGCCATTAATAGTCTAGCAAGACTAAGCTTCCCAATTTTACTGCAGCAAAGTGAGTACTTAAGAAGGTATTTGCAGCATCATGAATTTTGTTATAATGAAAAATGATACAACATACTTGTCCATCTCTGACAATGTCCAACAATAAGTTATTTCATCAGCTATGATGTCAATATTCTTTTCATAATCCATTGGATCCTCACTGATTTTTAACTGATGGAATGAGTTGACAAGGCCAGAATTATGAGGTCCATACAAAAAGAAGTTCTCCTCTCCCTAATCAATCATCTCCATTTGGTGCTCTTTCCCATATTTTGAATTAGAAGGGGATACACAGAGTGTAAAAACAACACAAGAAGGATGGTTACAGCAAACCCCACTTGACGAAATAATGCCAGGATAGTAGCCAATGTGAGCATTAATTTGGTACTCCTTTGAATGATGTCTTTCCTCAGTGGGAAAGTTTACGTGTGTCAGCCATACATGGGCCTGCCCAGATTTATTAGCTTGGATGGGTCTCCAAATAAGATCACTATTCATATCATAATCACATTCAACAGCTACAGTAGATGAACTAACACCTTCAACAGTTTCGCTAAAGTAAAGGATAAGTGGAAAACTTTCAGAGTTAGAAAACAAACTTCAAGACAGAGCACAACAATCTAACAAACCATCAACCGAGAGGTAAAACTTAGAGCTATGAGGTGGCCATGAAGAAACAGAGAGATGCTCCAGTTTAACTGTCTGACCCATAAGCCAGAGATGATAAAACCAGCTACTTTGATCATCTGGCTCTGTGAAAAGAGCAGTGCGAACAAACTCATACTCTTCCATCAAAACATTCTCCTTCGGACAATAACCTACTACCTTCTCCTTTACCAGTTGAGAGAGAAGAACACTGCAGAAATGTCCTTTGGTCATACAAAGATAGGGAAACCAGCAGTTGAGGAAAAACTAACATGCCGTAGCAAAATTTTTCCTGTGAAAGAATTGACTAAGATATTCTGCAAAAGATGAGGGAGGGATCGTGCCGTGGATGTCAAAAGATGAATCTTGCAAACTAAGAAAAGAAATTTAATAACTTTTTCGTATTTTAAAGATCTATGAAACAGGAAATAGGGAATAAGACTAATGAAATCTAGAAGATTTCCTAGTTAACCGTCATTGTAATACTTTTTTATTAAAACTCACAGATAGCCTGGACGGGAAGTCCCTTGCCCACACCTAAATTAAATAAATAAAATAAAATAAAAGTCTAATACAAAGTTTTCATTCATGTGTAAATGGAAGAGGTCATGTTTTACTCACATTCATTATCTTAGTTAATCTGGATAACAGTTACATCATAAACATGATAACACCCTCATAGAGTTATAGTTCGGAAAGATATATTCTAACTATGATAGTTAATCTGGAAATCTTTGCATCATATACGTGCCAACCCACTTTCAATTGAAACAAATATTTTAAATAACAGCAGGAACAATCTGCCTGTCAATAACGAAACATAACACAGCCACCTCCTGGCTTTTCATTTTCAATGGATACAACTTTAGCTGTGAACCTACACAATCAAGATGCCTAAAGTATCTTGCTACTAAATGTGATTGGCCAGAAAATAAGAGAATGACCATATATTAGAGCTAAATCCAAAAGTTTTAATATGTAAAAAGAGTGTACTTACCCACGATTATGCCAAGCAGAATAGTTGCTGAAGTTAGCATATATAAGATCTGTGTTATATTTTAACTCCTCCAGTGCTGGTGTATTCTTCAATGATGTTAAAAATCTGGGAGTATATACAATGTATGATTACTTTGAAAAAATAAAGTCATAACTTTCTGCAATATATTACACATAAATCCAGGTCTTTACCTCCTGTAGTTCCATGCATGGAAGTTACGCCCGTCTTCCTTCAGAAACATGGCCACAAGCATCAATTCACGGTCTGTCAAAGAAAGCCCCTTGTTTAGTACCCATTTTCGGTGATACCAAGCTCCGTAGGACTTATAGTTTATCCTCAGTGCATTCTCTACCTACACAAAGAGCATTCTTTTTTAACCAAAAATAAACCAGCTAGGAAAAGAACTAGTTAAACATAGCCAGAGCTAGAAAAGCCAATGGATGTACATTGAAAAATTCACAACTTTGTCTGTCTCACCATCAGTAGCAGAATACTAAATGAACCAAGAAGATAAAAAGGGCAGCTGAACACGAGATGATTCAATTCTTATTTCTGATCTAATCTTTTCCTTTCTACTTCTACCTAAATTGAGCTACAAGGGAATATTCCTTAATCAAAAAAATAATTAATGCCTTCTTTATTATAAGGGATAAGAAAATTAATTGATGAAAAAGAAAAACTCTTTAATTTGCAAACATAATAAGCAAGAACCCGTATGATTTTAAAGGCTTCCACTTTACACTTACAAGTTTTAATTCTTCATACAAAATGGATTGAATAGACTGCTCATCGGCCTTCCCATCCGATTCCCGGCTTAGATAGTATTCAATGGCAAGCTTTCTATAATTCCAAGCAGTGTAATAATCTGGATTCAACTCCAGTATCTTTGCACTAACCTCAAAAGCTTCTTTCGTGTATCTGCATAAGAAGATCATAATTCAGGCCTCCCTTCGAAGGAAGTCTTTATTCAATTATTGTGGAAGTTTTGTACGTTTTGCTTCGATGGAATTTGAGGAATTGGGAGTGCAGTTGGACTTTCTTGGCTTTAACAGCAGACTCTCTTTGCTTTACTTCATTCAGAACTTTCCTAGGCCTTCCATGCATCGTTATTTTCCCTTTCTTTGCTACAGGATTCCTTTTACCAGTTCTGAGGAAAAAAAAGCCGACAATTAGAAGAATTTTTGTCCCATGTTCCCTCCATGAGATGGTTTCTTTTGCTGATTCACAATAGAGAGTATAGATTCCTCATTTCAAGGGAGCTATCTGATCAATTGTTTGTGCATTTTGTCTGGGATGGGCCCATGAGTAAAAGCCCATGATTTTGAAGTCTTTATTTCTACACAGTCTTTGATGTTTGGTCTGGCATGCACACATCTAACCTATTATAAATACTTATACTCCACCCAGTGCAGAGTGAATATCGAAGCTTTATACATCAAGAATCTCAAAAGACAATTTTTCTTTGATATGTCAAATTTGCCTTCACATGTTTTGGACATAAATTTGGATGGATGACTTCTATCAAAAGCAAAGAAGGTATTCATCGTTTACCACACCTTATTTATAAGCGGTTCAGGATGAAAGAAATCAAAACAAAGATTTTCATGACTATTTTCAAAAGAATTTTCCCAATACTAGTCAAACTCTGGGACTGAAATATTTCAACATTAAAAATAATCGAATACCTTAAGCAATTAAGAAAGAATCAAACATTCAACTAAAAAGAAAATTATTAAATTTGTTCTAATACATTTAGATAGAATGCAACAGAGCATGATGTACAACAAACTATTAGAAAGTTTTACTATTATAAACACAAATGCACATGCAAATGTATATATATATTGTGTTTTTCTTTTTTGTCTTCTCCCACTTATGCAACTTGTTTTCTGCATAATATTCAATTATGTTTCTTTTTTTTTAATCATAAATTCACTCATGAAAATAATTGCATCCATTATTTTAAATTTATTGCAAGGACAAACCTAGTTAACAAAGACCATGAGCACAAGGACCATGAAATTTTAAGAGCACCATCATACTTGTCTTTAATATGTCATAACACAAATGAAAAACATTGTTTTAGAATGCCTAAAGAAAGATTACAACAAGAAGAAAGATATATTTCAATTCAAAATAAATGGGTTCTATAAGCTACTAACTAGTTGGCTTTCATGCCAAGAGCACAAGATGGCCTTATCAAAGCCCTGAATCATTACGCTCTCCTATTTGCTTATCAACAAAATTAATACCTTCCCTCTCTGATCATAGTCCTTTAGTATTGCCTTCTTCCTCCGAGTTCCAAATTATAAAACCAAATTCCCCCAATAAATCAAAATACCTAACAGAAATTCATTCTCATCTTTGTTCCAGTAATAATTCTTTTCTAAAAAAATGCAACTACCATAGAACCTAATTTTGAAACACCAAAGCTCCAATTCTCGTTAACTGCAAACAAAACTAAGTAGACCTACATAAAACTTCCAATGTCCAATTATCGTCGAAGGACCGTAAAACCACAAAGATGTAAATTTTTTAGATTTGAATGGACCAAAATGGCTTTTTTCATTCATCATTTTGAATTACTAACCTAAGATCTAGTTTGAACATAACAAAGAAGATGGAAGTTTCAATCACAGCCATGGACATGAAAATTCTTCCTAAAATTGAAGAATTTGTTAAGTTGTGTCTCTAAGCCAAAGTGAAATCTGATACCACGATAAAACTGAAGATTTTTGCAGTTGATTGGAGTGAGAATTAAAAAGAGAGAGTCAAAGAACAAAAAGAAAAATCTTGATAAAAAAAATAGTTGTTAATTTAGTCAAAGTTTTGTTGCCACCATGAAGAGTTACAAGAACATTTATTAGAACTAAAACCAAAAATAAAAATACATTTTGCGAGCTTGACATAAAAGGATGTTATATAATATCTTCCTTCAGTTTCAGTACATCCAGAATAGTATATATTCCTTAATTATGAAGGTAAGCAGTCACCACTACACTTCCTAAACTAAGAAAAGGAGAGGGGAAAAAGCCATATCTCACATTAATAAAAATTAAAAAAAAAAGACAGGGAGAGAGAGATAAAAGTTGACAGAATATCCCAAAAAACAAAATGAAAGCAATTTCTCTCTTCTGTCAATAATAAGTACAA
>JAXGGT010000004.1:5807754-5830433 GCA_035583425.1 Marsdenia floribunda | reverse complement strand
AATTTAGATCGTGATCTTAGGTTTATTAATTTGATTTAAACGATTAAAACTTCTTTGGGAGACGACCTGGTGAACACTATATTGCTTACTAGTTTTAAAATTAATCTTGGTCGATTTAACGATAATCGCGAATTTATCCTTTACCACGTACACATATATAATGAATATAACATTCTGAATATACATCCAAATTGTTAAGTAACGAAACAGTGTGTGTTATGTCACATGCTTTATTAAGAAGGTTCTATATTATTATATTTGTCCCATAATTCGGTAGTAATGTAGTCTCGAAAATTTGCCCACTCTTGAAGCTGTTGAGTTGTATTTCCACCAAAATTTTTCTCGTGTCTGTCTTCCTGCACTGTACTAGGTTGACCACTTTCTTTGGTTGATTCATTTTGAAATTTGAAGAATAGTGAGTCATCGAGATTGTTGAATCTAATATAATTTTGTATGACACAACATGCGATTAAAATGCCACATTGTCTGAGTACAACGACATTGATGACCCCTAAAAATGAAAATTATTTTTCAACACTCCGAATGTTCTTTCAACCACATTTCAAAGAGAGGAATGATAGTGGTTGAACAACTCCTTGTGGCCACGAAAACCAAACCTTCTTTGATGAAATTGGGAACGATGGTATCTTTCACCCTTATACGATGCAAGGAAGCCTGGTTGATTAGTATATCTAGCATCTACCAAGTATTATTTACCTACATTTGACAAAAAGTTGGTAAACACACGTTATGGTAATTGATTTTGTAAATATACAAGATTATATATTGAAGACCTGGTGGAGGGTGCTAAAAACCATGTCTAGACTTAAATGTAGCATCATTAAAAACACGACCATCATGCGCACTTCTTTCCCACCCTGCATGTATAAAAGTGAATCTCATATCATGGTCGACTGCTGCCATGACATTCTGGCATATCACGTTCTTCTTGAACCTAAAATCCTCCCGTCTATCGCTAACCACCTAGGTTGAAATGCTTGTTCTATCTATAACACCAACGCAGCCCTGAAATTTAAAAAATGTGTATGCTTACATACATAATTACACCAAACGCCATGAACAACATTATTCGACTATCTACTTACATTGAATTGAGGGAAATAACGTGAGTTAGATAATATCTTTAGATGTATGATATCCCAATTTGTTTCCTTTATTACATCGGGCGTGAGTTGTACGAGAATTCTACAAATTTTTTTAAGGTGTTTGCTTGTTTTTTCAGTTGAATGTTGAAAGCATTCGATTAAGTCCCAATGGTTGTTCGACCAACGAACACAGTATAAAAGCATGGCCAGACTGTTAAACACGTCAACGCGTTGTTGTTGTCGATTGACCCACAAACCATGATCTATAAGAAGATTGCATAGTTTGAGAAAGGGATCAGATGGCATTCTAATACTTTGATAAATTCTTGTTATGTGACCTCGAAGAAATTTATCGACCTACATTCTACTTCTTAAAACCAATGTCCTACATCTTATTCTACAATCACTTGTATGAAAAAAATTGTTCAGTTGCATCCATCATTTGCTGCATGTTTGTCATGTCTTCGAAATCTTGTAAATCTTCTTCATCAGAAGACAGACAATCAAAATTTTTGAAATTTATTGTAATGCCCAGCCCTTTCAGAAAGGGCAAAATTGTAAAGTCACAATTCAGATATTTACGTTTTATTTTTTTTAATTAGCGTATATTAGATAGGGTTTAATTAATGGTTTATTGGGGTTATCAGCTTCCAGAGAGAACTTACGATACATCTATGTTCTAGGAGGTGGCCAATTATCAGAAGCAACCGGAGAGAACTCAATCAAAGATTTTTAGTAAGGTAAGTGAATTCCTCAATTCCTTTAGGCTTCGATTTGATAATTTAAATTTTTAGGCAGAGCCTTAATCAATTTCATGATATGTAGGTTGGGATTTGGAGCTTGAATAGAGATTTCAGATTTTGATTTGGGGATCTCAGAGGTGAGTAAATAGATATTCAATTTTCTTCTTTGATTTCTTAACAATCTCTTAGGTTCCTGTTCAATACGTATCTTCAATTGGAATGAAATAAGTGATTTTCTTTTATTTAGTTTCATTAATCCGTTTATATTGGGTTTCAAAGGAAAAGGATGTAGCAGTATTTAAATTACAAAATTCCTTTTTTTGTTTTGTTTTCCATCGTTTCCATGCGACAGCAGTACCAAATTCTCTTTTGAGTTTTAATCTAGGTCTCCTTTTCATTTGTTCTGTTTGGTAATTTCTTTAATTTCTTTTCCTGAGGCATTCAATTCCTTGTGTTGTTGTTCTCCTCGATTTTCGTGTCGGAGGCAACCTTTCAACTTCTCTCTAATTTGGAATATATTGATGTATGTATGTATATATATTAGTTAGGAATAACTCTTCCTCTTTTTTTTTTTCTGTTTTTAACATCTAATTTCATTATTACCTTACTATTACTTATTTATTTAAAGATTTTATTTCTTTTATTCTTATTTCAATAACTATTTTCTTGAAAAACCTTTAATTTTCTGGTTTCTATTTTATTGGGTTTCTTGAAATTCTTGATTTAATTTATTTAAAATCTTTTCTAAATAAATTAAGTTTTTGGCTCAAGTTTGGTAGGAATTAGTTGGGGGAACATATTCCACAATTGATAAGTTTTTGAACCCATTGAGCATGGTGAAAAAGCTCACACTTTGATAAGTTCTGGTTGTCCTGGCGGGATAAACAGTTAGGGCCGAATTTGGTAAAACCAACTAGTGTCTATACTTGCTTGAGCCTACCTAATAAGAAAATTGAATTTGAAATTGCCGTCGTGATATTTGTTTGTTTGTTAAGTTTGTTTAAGGGAAGTCTACTTGATTTGTTGACTAATATTTTGGAAAAAAATTCTCTTTTAATATTTTGAAATTATTCCTCTTCTTTATTGATTTTCTGATATTTTGAAAACAAGGAAAATGAGTATTTTATTTATTCACTAAGCTTCTAGGTCACCCCTTTCCCTCTTTTTATCCCTTCCTTTGCAGATTCTAATGATGAGGAAGAGAGTAGTTGAAGCTTGACTCTTGTTTATTATTTTGGGATCCTCTAGACTTTTATTTGCTTTTGGACTGAAAATTTAATGCTTTTGGATTTGATAGTTTTTAAATAAGCTTGGGGTTGTATCCCTAATTCTATTCTGACCATTTTAGGAGATTGTAGAATTCTTTTGGAATTTCTGTTAGACTTTATTTAAAGGATTTGGATTGTCGTTTTCCTTTTGGGATTATTATTTGTGTTTTCAGTTTAGATAGAGACCTTGTGCTCTTAAGGGAAACTTCGAGGGTACGGTCGTGCCATGTCCCGGTTTCGGGGCATGACATTTATGTTACCATGTATGGTGTTATGATCCATTGGGATGCCTACATCCAAAAGAAAATATTTGAAATAAATTAAATCTATCATTGAATTCACCATTAAATAATAATTTTCAATATAAATACATTTTGCAAATAATATTATAAACATATATCCAACTATTCAGTACTATTGTTAAAACAAGATATAAAATTCAGTGCTATGAATGGTGAACTAAGAAGAAGCTGGATAAGGTGAGCACACTAATCCTTCACATCCATGAAATCTGTCATAACAAGATGAACTCGTGCCTCTTTTGGCCATTGCACCTATGCCTCTCGAAAACCAGGATTCGTAAACTTGTTATACACATGCCCATGAACGTGGGGTGGGACAGAGCCACAATCTTGCTCTAACAACTGAATGCATCTTGTCATGGAGAAGGGATCAGGATTGGTGGTGTCACCTTGTGCAAACTTAAATAAATAGTCGTCCAGTCTAACTTTCGATCTTTTATTGAAATTAGTCCACACTTCATTCATTTGAAGAGTAGTATCTGATCTCAACTTCTTGTTGCCAAAAAAACAATCACAATCAGACATGCTGCCAATCTTTTTCTTCGAACCAGAAGTGACCATATCTACACTAACACCACGTGGAGTCTCATCCATTTCATCTAATGAATTTGAGACTGGAATAGCCTCGGGATTGGATAGTGTTGGGCTGTCTCGCCTCTACCTCCAAGCAACATCTCTTTCTTTAGCATCAGTAAGTGAAGAATCCTTGGATGACCGTGCAAATGAACCCTGAGCTCCACTATATCCCAGAATACATTGATCATAAGGTCATAATGTAGCAGTCCCTTGTTATTCCCAAGAGCTTTGCCTTCGATACACATATATTTCCAATCATCAATTTGTCATACTCTTTTTATTGCCTCCCACTGCTCAACACTACAGTCTATATTGTTCTAGACTACATTCCAGTTTATACTAGTTATGTCAGGGTTATCTCTAGTTGATTTCATGGCCAGGTATATCTCTCTCATCTTGCTAAATTTTTAAGAAAATTGGGGACGGAGTAATGGTTTCTAGTTGAAGTGTTAAATTCGGCTTAAATCTACTTCCATACATTACTTTCGAATCTCCCTTGTACCCAGGTTCCGTCTTTTTTTTTCCATTCTTTCAAAATGCTCAAATATTATCATTCCAGATTTGATGTCCACAACTTATTTAGTAGTATAGATGGTTTGATTTCCTCAACACTATTGTTAGACATTTAAATATGATCTTTAACCAAGTGTAAGAAGTAGCTAGGATTCAAATAAATACAAGTCATATATCACATATACTAGTAAAGTGAATGTCAAGTTCTATTATTAATTTCACAAATAACATATATGTAATCTGTTGAGTAATAACATAATAATACATGGAGGAAACATTGATAATTTAAAAAAACATCACGTGAAAGAAAACACACCTTTGTAGAAGTATTTAGTCATCTCTGCTTCAATGGAACAAAATTACTACCAATAGTCGACTCTAAATCGTTTGCGTCCAATCGGCAACTACAATTGGCACAAATCTACATCAATAGCAAAGAACAAATCTACTCAACGAAATTTGATGGACAAAATAGAAGTAAGAAATAGAACCCAGAGAATATGAACAACTGCAACCCTACCAAAATGCCGAACAACCAACTTTCACAAATCATATATGAACACCTTTGGACTCCAGCGTTGAGGAACAACCTCTTTCATAGGATACCAAGATCTTCTTATATGCCCAAACACTTTTTCAGAAGAAACTATTCGGAGCACTGGAAGTAGATTCAACCGTAAATTGATTTAAAGGCAGCCTCCTCTGCATTTTCATAATGTTTTCTCTGTTGTGGTATTGATGATAGGTGGTTAGCTAGATGCAATTAATCGGTGGTTAGATATCAAATCATTGAACTGGTGTTAAGATGATGGGATTTTGGTATATTTTGGCCAAATTTTACATTTACTCTGTTTTGGTGATGTGAAAGCGGCGGATGGGCAATGGATTCGGGTGGGCGTACTAGAGAAGACGAGAACCCAGGGTGCTGATAGGTATCCGTTAGGGCTTGATTTTTTTTATTAATTTTTTTCCCAAGTGGGCAGACAATGAATAGTGTCATGTCATGTGGTGTCCAATCAAGTACACCTCATTTTTTTTTTAGTTTGAGTGGAAAAGTAAAAAAAAAAAAAAAATTCCAATCCAAATACACCCTTAATTATTTTAATTTTTATATTATTTTATTTTTATTATAAATATATAATTAAAAATATTATATATGCATATATATTCAGGGCAGGGATAGGGATCGAAGGTTAATACCATCCCCGCCCCCATCCCCGATTTCCTCTTTTGGGGAATTACCATTCCCATCCTTGAACCAGATCAAAGTGGGGATTCCCCGATCAGAACGGGGTCCAGATATGAGTTTCCCATTGAGTACAATTTTAATTGTCATCCCTAATTATGTGCTCCTATATATATATATATATATATATATATATATATATATATATGTATGTATGTATATACTAAAGTTGCACATGCAAAATTCAATCTTTTAAATAAAAGAAAAGCTTCATATATTATTTGATAATTTTGGTTCTCTCTTCCACTTCTTTGTGATTGAACATGTTTTATTTTGTTCATATAAATTAATTCTTTTACTAATTTTTAGTTTTAGAATTCATTGTTGTTTTGTTTGATTGACAATTTTTATCATGGTATAGAGCATTACATATTTTTATTTCCTAATTTTGTGATTTTTCTGTAGACAAGGTGTTTGAGAGATTGTTTGAGAGACATGCTAACTGAAGTTTTGTATCTTGTTTGATAAAATGACTACTTTTGTTCTCCCTTAAACTTTTACAAATCCTTAATTCTTACATCCAAGCAAGAATTTTTGCTAAGTGATAGTGCAACTACTGTTGATTGGTAAGAATTATCATACTTGGAGCCACTCAATGAAACTTATGCTGATGGCAAAGAAGAAAAAGGGATTTGTTTATGGTACTTGATGAAGCCACCAATTGAAGACATCAAGTATGACCAATAGATACAAGTTAATGCGATGATTAGAAGCTAGATTTTAAATTAAGTAAGTCTAACAAGAGCTTGTTGGGGATCGAAACGCACACACACGAGCAATTACAAGAACAAAAGTAAACAACAAGAATAAAACAGAGACACAGAGATTTTACGTGGTTTGGTTAAACAAGGTACATCCACGGCCTCACTAGAAGTATTCCACTAGCATCTATCAGGGATTACAAGTTACATGGGTATTTATGAGAAGAGCCAACAACTAGGCTTAAAGACTGGGCCAAATATGATACAAATGCTAGACCAAAAAAACTGCCATTCCTTCCAGTGAGACCCCCGCCGAGGCGCTGCGCCCTCGGACTCCTGCTCGTCGAGGCGCTTCGCGCCTCATTTTCTACAAGCAATGCGGTAGTCAAGGGTTCCTCTCAATTATTAGACTCTACATACCCAACAAATCTGATGGATGATATACAAAATCCGAGACAAGGAACTTGACCTATTATTGAATATTACACAAAATTTAAGATACTTTGGGATGAGTTATTGACTTTGAGACCAATTGACTTTCGTAATTTTGATCTACAGTGTTAATGTGGACTTCTGAAGTAGCTGCAGAAGAATTTAGATTTTAACCACATCATAAAATTCTTGAAGGGATTGAATGATGGTTTTTCTAGCATGAAACCTCTTTTATCTATGAACACAATTTTCAATATGGCTATTAATACAAAGAACCAACTTAATTATTATAAATAAACACAAATTTAGTAGGCATTTTTTATTAACTCTAGGAGCAGAACTTTGGGATATTAGAAGGCTGGCTCATTCAATTAAAGAAAATGGTGTTGTACCTTCAGTCGTAAAGATAGCCATAGTATTGAAAGATGTTACAAAAAAACATATATTCTAAGAACTTTCGATCTAAAAATTCTATAGAGGCAAATATAGTTAATACTTGTGAAGGAGAGCCAAATATTTTTCATGATTTCCATCTTGCTATTGGTCAAATACCTATGAACCCAACCATGGTATTACAAGGAGCAATAACAACTGAAAATAACAATCCTTATAATGGTAATCAGTTACATGAATTATTTGGTTCCACACTCACTTCATATTAATATCAAGGTAACTTCACCTTATACTTACCATGCCACCCTCCTCTCAAGTTTTGAAGCAAGGATCTACCATAAGTTACCTTACTATGCCACCTAGTATACTTACTACAAATGTCGCCATTCCTTCTCAACATTCACAGAGGATTGACCTATTGATATATTATGGAGTTCTTGGAGGTAAGAATTTACTACAAACTTAGATTCTTAACTCTGGAGCTACTGATCATGTTTGTTGTAATTTATGTTTATTTACTTCTTCTCATCATATCATAGACACTTCTATTCAATTGACTAATCACTCTAGAGTTCATGTACTCAGGAAAGGGACTGCACATTTGAATTCAAACTTGATATTGCATGATACCTCTTTTGTTCCAGAATTCCACTTTAATATGATTTCTCTTATCAAGTTAACTTCCTCACTTAATTGTGTAGTGACCTTTCTCTATAATTTCTATTGTATTCAGAATATGTCAAATATGATGATAATTGGATTAGCTAGACGGTAGAATGATCTCTATCTTCTGCACCTAGCTTTCTTTCCATCTCCTAATCCTTTTTGTACTACTCAGAAAGGGTATAACAACCCTTTGTTGTCTCTTGTTTCTTCAATAAATATGAATAAGCATACATCTCCTTTTCTTTCTAGTTTTCCATGAGCTTGCAGATTGGGTCAAGCCTACATAACAAAGTAAGTGTATCATGGTCCCTAATCATGATCTTTGCATGATTTTCCAAGAGAATTTCCTTTCCTTTAAGTACTAAACAATCTAAACATTGTTTTAATTTCCTAAATGCTGATATTTGGGGAATTTTTAGATTAGCCTCTGTCCATGGTTATCACTATTTTTTTTATAATTGTGGATGATCATAGCAGATTCATTTTGATTTTTCTCATGAAGCATAAATCTTAATTAATCTAGATCTCTACTGAAATCATTTCACTCTTTTGTTGTTACTCTATTATCTACTTCAATTAAATGCGGAGAACTAATAATAGCCGTGAATTTACAATTCCTTAATTTTAATATGATAACAGAATCACTCACCACTATGGTTCAAACACTTCAATAAAACAGTATTGTAGAAAGAAAACACCAACATATACTCAATGTAGCTACAGCCCTTATGTTTTATTCATGTTTACCTCTCTGTTATTAGGATTTTGTTGTTATTCATGTTGTGCATATTATTAATCTTTTACCTTCACCCGTTATCCATCATGCTTCGTCTCACCTTCTTATTTTCCAACAACCTCCATCATATAAATCCTTTCAAGTTTTTTTGGTTGTCAAGTCTATACTAATACACTTGTTGCACATCAAGGCAAATTTGCCCCTAGAAGTCATCCTTGCATTTATTTAGGTCACCCAAAACATACTTTGACATTTCCTCTGGAAAAATTTTGATTTCAAGGGATTGTATCTTCTACGAAACTATCTTCCCTTTTACTCTCCATCCTACATCTATTCATCCCCTCCTACATATCCTACACAATTCTCTTTCTCTTACTCCAACAAATGATTTCTTCTCCTTTACACCATTGCTCTAACAAATGAGTTCTTCTCCTTTACACCATTGCCTACTTTATCTCCTTCCTCTAATTCACCTATTCATTCATACTCATCATCCCTTTCTCCTTCACTTCCTATTTTCACCCGTTTAAGACGTTCCACAAGACAATTAGTCCCTCATCTTATCTCAAAGATTATATTTGTCCTACTCTTACTTCTCCTCAGTCTATTTCTCAATTTCACAACATTACTAGATTTTCTTCAACTAACCAATCTTATATTTGCAATCTTAAGTCTTTTTTTGATCATCAACATTTTAGTCAAGCATTTCAGCCTCCCCAATAGTGTGAAGCTATGGCCAAGGAACTTGATGCTCTCATTGAAAATCACACTTGGGATCTTGTTGAACTTCCTCTAGCAAGGGTTCTATTGATTGTAAATGAGTTCCAAAGTTGCATGTTGATGGAACTCTTGAATGTTTTAAGGCTAGATTGGTACCTAAGGGGTATACACGACAAGATGGTGAATTATCTAAACGCTTTTTCTCATGTTGCAAAACTAAAAACTATTAGAACTCTTGTGTTCATTATTGTGTCACAAAATTTGTTTTTACATCAGTTAGACATCAATAATGCCTACTCAAATGGTGACCTACATGAAGAGGTTTACAAGACTCTGCCTCTTGGATTTGATGATGATATAATTACTCAAAAGACTGTCAAAACATGGTTCTATGACAAGAATAGAACGGAGGATAGTTCGTAGACTTAAAAGTCCTTGTATAGGTTAAAACAAACTAAAAGATAGTGGAACTTTCAAACTCACTAAAATCCTTGCTGCCTAATGGGTTTACACATATAAGTAGTGACCCTAGCCCTTTTACCAGACAATCCAAGGGTAGAATTTTGGTTTTATTAGTGTATGTTGATGATGTAATCTTGGTAAGCAATTATTTGGATGATATTCAAGCTATTAAAGCTTGTCTACATGATGCTTTCAAGATTAAAGACCTTGGTGAAGTAAAATTCTTTCTTGGTTTGGAAGTTGCAAGAACTAAGGATAGGTTAGTGATGTGTCAAAGGAAATATGTGTTGGATAATCTATATGAATTTGATTTTGAAGATTGCATACCTATTTTGATTCCCGTGAACCCTACTATAAAACTACATGTTAAAGACTCACAAAATATAGAAGATATTCTTGAGTATTGAAGATTAATTGGGAAACTCCTATATTTGGTAAAAACTAGACCAAATATGAGTTTTGTTGTATAACAGTTAAGTAATTTTTTAGACAAGCCTACAAAGAAGCATCTAAAGGCAGGTCATTATCTATAAAGGTATCTTAAATATGAACATGGATTAGGCTTGTTCTTTGCAACTAATAATACTTTGTAATTGGGCATCCACGACTAACTCTACTTTCTCTCCTTTTTTTTTCCTCCTCCTCACCACTTGTCGCTGCTCTCTTCTTCTTCTTCTTGCCTTCAGCTCCAACCAAGAGGAAGCTTAGCTTCGGCTGAACTTCTCTCTTCGTTGGACACCTTTTTTTTTTTTTTTTTTTATGTGTCTTTCTACTATTTTTCTAATTTTTCTTGGAATTCTAAGAAACAATCGACAATTTTCAAAAGTTTAGTTGAATTAGAATACAAAGCATTAGCACACACAACTTGTAAAGTTCAATGGCTAATATATTTGCTAGCAAATTTGCAAATTGTACAGTAGCAAGTTGTACCCATATATTGTGACAACACAACAACAGATTTTTTAGAAAATCTAATGTTTCATGAAAGGGTAATAAAGTCACTGTCGATCAATTTTTTTTTTTTTTTTTTTTTTTTTAAGTGGGCAATATGTTAACTAAAGTTTTACACAAGTGTCTTCTTCATAGCATATTGAAGGAACTATTTTTATTAAATTTGCTACTTGGCTTGAGGGGAGTGTTAAGATGGTCAAACCACATTTGACCTGAGTTAGCGAGTGAGTTACTAACTATAGTTAACCTATAGTTAACTTAACATTTTGTACTCCTCTATGAATTACCTAAAGTTGTACATGCAAAATTCAATTTTCTGAATAAAGGAAAAAGTAATTCATATATTCTTGTTGTTCTCCACCATCAATCTTAAATTGATTGGTATTTCATAGAAATTAATTATTAAATTTATGAGAATTAAAATATTACTTATTTTTCTTTTTTCTTCTTTCTTTCGTTATTTAGATTTCTCATTAAACTTTTAATTATAATAATTAAATTATAAATATATTTTTAAAAAAAATTATATTTATTTATTTTGTTTAAGGTTAAAGAATGTATATATATACACATGTCAGACTTAGTGCCTTGATGATGAGGATATGAAAGATAATGAGTGATGTTAGTTGTAGTTATTATTTTGTTTATAATATCCTCATTCATGAATTAGGATGATAGGATCAAACTCTCATTTTCGTAGCATTTACATGAAATTCTACTTTGCATTCGGTAAGTTAACACACTTTACCCAGACAAGAGGTCATTGGATATTGATCTTCATCAAATGCTTTTCCTTGTACTAATATTTAATATATATAACTTACCAAAATATATATATATATATATATTATATATTATATAAAATTACAAATATTTTTTCTAAATGTTTTTTTTTTTCTTTTTATAACTTGTATTGTAATTAGATGTAATTCATAATTTTTTTTTTTAATTTTTAGTTTTTTTTTTTTTTTTTTTTGAGTCTAGCCAAAGGTATCTACCACCGGCAGTAGTAATTAATCTCTTTTGTTGTAGGTATTCTCCCATTGAAAGTGAACAGCTGGCCATGAAATCTGCTCCATTCTTATGGGCGGGATTCAAATTCTCAACTTCATGATTAATGGACGAGGTAAGTAACCACCATACCACACCTCATGATTTCAAATCATTATCTTCATACTCTTGTTCTTGACCCTTAGTCCTTAGTTTATTTTTAAACAATGAAGAGTAATTATCATTTAAGAATTTTTTTTTTTTTTTTTTTTTTTGTGAATTTATTAATATTATTATTTTTGTATTTTTTTAATCAAAAATCTTTTTTTTTTGGATTAATTTAAAAGAAAGTTTAGAAATTTTTATTTTATATTTTTTAAATGAATATTTTTGTTCGTGAATAAAAGAAAAAGTGGACTGACTAATTTAATTTTAAAATTCAAATACTTTTCCTTTAATATATATAAATTTTTTTACTTTATTTTTATATTTTTTATTATATTCTTTTTTATATAAACTGCTCATATATATATATATATATTACATAAATTTCTTATTAAAGAAAGCACTCTTTTAAAACTTTATTTTTTTTATTTTTTTTAATGGTCGAATTGTTATTACATATAAATTTTATAGATTTTTTTTTCCCCTTTTACTTGTATTTGTTTATCTTTCTCTTTTATTTTTTTTAGTTTTTTTATTATTATTATTTATTTCTTATTTTTAAAATGTGTATTTTTTTGAATAATTTGATTTTTTTTTTTTTTTGAAAATATCTTTTTATATAGAATTGTTTTTTAGTTTATTGTGAATTAAAAATTAGCTTAAGTATATTTATGTATTATTCTTAATTAATTATTCTTAATTTTTTATTTATTTAAAATATTTATTTATTTTCGTTTATTAAATTTTATATTATTAGAATATTAATATTTATAGAAAATTGTTGATTTATGGATTATATAATAATATATCTAATTAAATAAAAATAAAAATTTCTCTTAAAAAAAAATGTTTCATATTATATATATATATAAAAGACTTATAGTGTAAGAATTTTAAAAAATATAATTTTTACAGTTCATACCTATTCATTTTTTTTACGTTGAATCTCTTTTTAATTCCTTTGTCATTTCTTTAATATATATTTATATATTATATTTATTATATATATCTTATAATTTATTGAATTATATTCATTATATTTATATATATATACATAATATTATAATATATTCAATTCCCTATGTATTTAATTGTTAATTTAATATATATTTTATTTCAAATATTATTTTACATGATTGTTATTTTTATTTACATTTATAATAAGTTCTCTTTCTATTTTTTTTTTTTTCTTTTACTTGTCACATTCAAAAAAGAAAAAAATTATTTGTCAATTGTCAAATTAGGAAATTAAATTACATTTGTTGATATTTTTCTTTAATATTATATCATTAATATTTTATAACTGATGTTTATTAATTATTCGTATAGAGGAAAATAAAGATAAAAAACTTTTCAATTAAAAAATAAATAAATTTTTATATTTTCTTAAATGGTATAATTTCTTATTCATAACAACTAAAAAAAAAAATTCATTTATATCATTTCGTAGTGGGACGGAATTTCTATTGGAATTTCTATCTAATATATATGTATAGCCGCCAAGGGCCTCTTTGAATCACTGATATATATATATATATTATTTGATTTTATCTTTAAATTTTAATGAATAAAATTTTCATTTCACTAAAATAAAATAAAAAATTAATAAAATGAAAATTTTATGTGAAAATTTAAATTTAAGAATTAATGCAAATAATTGGACTTTCTATAAAAATTTTCTAAAAATTGGATAATTCCTCCAAAATATTTTAACTTAATTTTGACTCTTTTTTTCCAAAACAAACGTCAAAAGGTGGATAAGATTTAATAAAATGAACGAGAACCAGAAGTTCAATATAAATCAAATGCTTGTAACATCCTTTGTATGTGGCTATATATAAGAACTTGCATCTTCCAGACTGAAAAATTTTGAGTGATGCCAAGGTAACAGAGCCCTACTTCCCAGGGCATTTACATGTCTACATTCTTAATTCAATGCTTACATATATATACATATAGCTATATATCCTGAAATTTATTATACTACCCACACACACACATATATATATAAGTCACCATTTAATACGTGTGGAAGTACAGAAAGACGAAAGTAGCACAGAACAAGCAAAACCTTAGAATGCCAAAGGAAAAACAACAGAAGTTGAGGCCAGAGTGTTTTGAAACATTTGAATAGCACAAATACATTTATAACCATTGAGCAAAATCTATACTTTTAATGTATACTTGAAAGATTATACAGAAAGGGATTTTCTTTACCATAACAGTAGAGTAATAGAGCGAACAACTCTGAGCTGGGATTTTCTGCATATTATTATTGATATGACAAGGTAACACTTGTCTAACCAGACTAGACTTGGTGGTTAGGATGGGATCATGGACGGTTGCTTGTCTGCTTCTCTTCATCTGTAACCTTTCCATTTTCTTGTCCAAATTCAATGGATCCATCATCATCAGCAGCAGTGCCTTTCGTGGGTGTACCCTTGTTTTTATGGTACATGGCATACAAGATCAGTTGCACAGTTCCTAATCCACTTCCAAATCCATTTTGAATCTGAAAATTAGAAGATCAGAGAAATTATCATTGGTCATAACTACACCTGGGATTTCTGTGATATGCATAACCAATCCATTCCTTTTGGTAAGGTTCCCAATTGCAGAGAGAACGTGCATCATGTTTAGGTCTACTGTCCTCACAGTACATAATTAAAAATACAATTAAGTTGCATAAACACTTACAAAAACAAAAGGGTCTCTTCCAATCAGGCCAAACACAAACCATGAAGTGCCGCAGAGGAACACAAAGAGAGACAGGAAGAATGGCATGAACTCCACACTTTTAGTCTTGATCACCAGCCTCTGCATTATGAACGCTGATAGTTATGAGATGTAGAAAGCCATTAAGCTCTTACCTTCCCGATAAGTTTTTAGCTAAAACTGTCCCCATGATAGGTTGATTTGCTTAAACAGACCTCACAGACAGGTGAACCCCCAACCCCCTGTTTCCTTTTCAAAATAATCAATCGCTTGTGTATTATTTTCAGCAAGAAATCTTCATAATGGCAACTCCCATCTAGCCTTAATCATTAACTGCTATAGTATGGTACTTGTAATTGGCATTAATTGCACGATAAATTGAACTAGATGCCATTTAGCAATAGATTTCAGTGTCTACATGCAATTTCTAGAACAGCCGTCATCAGCTTGGAGCATGAGTTTCTATGGCAAATCTCGAGAAGCTAATAAATAAGTGCAATATTTACTTCGACAAAGTAATTATTAGACAATCAACAGATGAACAATCCACAGTAGACGAATTACTAGACGTTCATCCTTTCGTTCCTCGAGATATTGGACTGGTTAACTATGCTAGAGAAACTGAAGAAGAAGAATTTAGCTAAAACTTACAACGATTGTCAGTGGTGAAGCATACATCAGAATCGAGACGATTGTGCCGAGGAAGCCACAGAAAAGCTTCCTTTTGTGGCCATGAAGAGCAAATAGTGAAATGAACACAACCGCCCCAAACACAGAGAGCACAATCAAGACCAGTAATGAGATCTTTCCTTTTTCTTTCTTGGGCGCAAATATGAGGAAAATCAGCACGTAGATGGACTCAATGGCAGCTCCAGTACCATTTATTGTAGACACCAGTAGATTGTCCGGTGACACAAATGGAAGGCCATACCTATTCAACCCAGGAAGAAGTATAAAAATTCTCACTGACAACACAAAATAAATATAATTGAAATCTCACAAATTTTGCCCAGGGCTAGAGATGAATTTCGAAATAATTTCGAAAATATCTGTAGCAGGCCAATCACACAATATTTTTGTTGAATTTCTCTTTTTTTTTTTCCTTTTAAAGGCCTCAGAGAAATGAGATAATCGTTCATTTCACGAACAGGAAAGAAGTTATAGAACTCGGAAAGAAAGAGCTTGGAAAGCTGGAAAGCCTACCATGTGGAGAGCAAGCAGTTAAACAAGGTCATGACATATGGAATTCCTGAGAACTGTTCAGTAGATCTTTTCCTCACAATCCTTTTGAAAGTTATCCTGGATTAATCCAAGCAAAGAGGAGAAACAGAACAAACTAAGAACAAAAGAACTGCATAACCAAAAATAATACATTCCATGACCATAAAAAATATTATTAAAAAAAAAAAAAAGGAGCAGCAGCCCAGCCAAACTAAGGGGAAACGAGGGCAACGATAGAGTAAATGCACGTAAATTTTTCAAGCAGATTACAGCCCAAGAACTAGAGAGAAAAAAAAAAGAAAGCAGAAGAGTATCCTGTAAATCCTCACAGTGGTGCCAAGTAGAGGAAAAGAGCAGAGACATTTCCTGTACGATAAGAAGCAGACTCGGAATCAGGAAATTGGAAGAGAAAACACATAGCAATAACCGAGACAAAATGAAAAAAGGCTAATGCCCGGAAGAGGTTAATAAGAAACTTGCCAAAAACTCCGAAGATGAAATGGGCAAGGTTCTTCATTTTCTTCAGCTGGTTGATTACGCAGTTATTATCTCTAAAACAAAGAATTTTGGAACTAGAAGAACAAACCCCCACCAAGAGCGAAAATCACCTCCAGAGAAACTAAATGAAAATGGCCAGAATCAATCCAAATTCAGAAATCAGTAGAGAGAGAAG
Source organism: Marsdenia floribunda (assembly GCA_035583425.1). Classification (NCBI taxonomy): domain Eukaryota; kingdom Viridiplantae; phylum Streptophyta; class Magnoliopsida; order Gentianales; family Apocynaceae; genus Marsdenia; species Marsdenia floribunda. The sequence goes on along the minus strand of JAXGGT010000004.1, from coordinate 5,813,854 downwards.
TAGCTTGTTCAGAAATCAGAAAGAGCCAACATAATGAAGTGGGATGGTAGAAACTGGACGTGGGGCGGTTTTTTATATAGCGAACAATTAACCAAAAAATGTCTATCTAACAAAAGTGAAATTGGCAAGTTTATTCTTAAATAAATTTTATATTACTAAAATAAGCCTCAAAAAATTTTCCTTTTAATTTTTTAAAAAATTTTAAACAATTTTTTTTTTAAAAAAAATAAAACTCAGTTAAAAAATAAATATTCAACGTTTATTTTATTTTTGTTAATTTAAAAAAAAAAAAAAAAAAAAAAAAAAAGAGGTCCGTTTCACCAATTAACCTGTTAAAGTTTATTTACAAAAATCGTTATTCTCTAGATTATTTTTATTAATTTTTGTCAATTATATTTATTAAAATATTTTTTAAAAAAATAAATAATTTAATGTGTATAATAATAATTTTATACTTTTAGTAAAATTATTTAAAATTATAATTTTTAATAATTTTTATAAAAAAAATATATATTATTAATTTTAATTTATTTAAAATTTAAAAATTTAAAATTTACCTCATCAAAATAAATTTTATTTAAGAGTACACTTGTCAACTATTATCTAAAACAATGAAAAAGAGCAACAGTTCTATATTTTTTCTTTTAAGCACACGTGTCATATCCTCATCCTTTGCATGTTGCTTTTTTTGAAAATTTTCAAATTTCTTATTATATCCATTAATATATATATATATATATATATATATATATATATAATATGAAAAAGTAAGTTAATTAATTCTATTAAAATCAACATTGTTTTACGTAAAACTAATTTACTTGATAGTAGCTTTATAATTATGAAGTAAAAAATTATAAATTTAAATCATGTAAAAAATAAAAAATTTCCTAACTAAAAATAAATAAATAAAAAAATTCTATTACATAAATATTAAAAATTTATAACATAGATATAATGAAATATTATAATAGAAAAATAATTATAAAATATAAAAATTTATGAGAAATCACAAGTTAATAAATAGAAAAAGTATGATTGAAAATTTTTTATAGTGCTTTTATAAATAGGTATAAACATATAGTATTTATAGTTGGGTTTACCTAAATGCTAAATATGTAGTTTTATATCTTCTGAAATTGTGAAGAGACAGCAATATTGGATTCAATGTGAAAAATTTAACACATTATTAATGGGTTAGAGTTAAAGATTTACAAGTTTAGGTCAAAATTTATTGACAAGTTTAAATTTAAATAAGTTCGAGTTGCAAATTTATTTAGTTCACGTAACTTATAAATCCAAAAAATAAAAATATATATGTATTCTTAATTAAACATTTTACCTAAAGTTTTTTTACATGTAATTATATTTTATAATCTTTAGATATAAATGTTATTTGATAAATTTGATAAATAATTAATTTTTAATATATCTAAATAATAATAAAGATGAAATTTTACTTTCATCATTGATATTAAATAGATTAATTTTTAAATTTTAATTAAATAAGTAAATAATTAAATTAAATTGATATAATTATTAAACAGGATTATGTTCAAATGAGTTCGATTTAGGTGTCCAATTTAAGTATCTTATATAAATTCAATAGGAAAATTGGTCGGTTTAGTTCTCTAACTATTTTCATTAATTAATATAAGTTCACAATCTTTTTTTTTTTTAACCTGTTAAGTCCTAAATCTTTTTACGAGCAACATGTTAAGTCTTTTCGGCAAAAAATTTAAATTTTTTGGCCAAAATTTATCATATGCCGAGCACGCGATAATTTTTTTAAGGGCAAAATCATCCTCTTGAGTATTATAAAGCTGTGAACTTAAACTAACTGTAGGGTCTTATAAAAAAAAATTTTTTTTCGTATAAAGAGAACGATTTTGCAATTAGTCTAAGTTTATAGCTTTATAATACTCAAGAGGATGATTTTGCTTTTAAAAAATCATCACGTGCCGGTATGTGATGAATTTTGGCTAGAAAATTCAATTTTTTTGCCGGAAAGATTAAATAAGCTGCTCGTAAAAAGATGTAAAACTTAACAGATTAAAAAAAAGATTGTGAACTTATATTAATTAATGAAAACAGTTAAAAGACTAAATCCGTCAATTTTCCAAATTGAATATAATAGTTAATTTTGTCAATTTTTTGCTTGATACGTGGCGCAATGATAAATCTAGCCAATCTACAGTCTATCGTGTCTTAAGGCCTATCCGGTGCCTAAAGTCAGGTAAAGACATGGTAGAACACTCACATGTTGGTGACATATTCTCGAATAGTACATACAGTTGGAGTACCTTTTAGGATTCAGGCATAAATCACTTTTTTTTCACCAATATAGGTTGTTATTATTATTATTAATTTAAGCGAAATTGGTGGACTACCTCTTTTTTAATACGTTTTGTCATAAATATTTTATTTTGATTTTTTTAAAAATTTTGAATATTTAAAGTATTTTTGAATTAGAATTTTTTTAAGTTAGTTAATTTTTTTTTTTTTTTTAATTCAAGTGAAAAGATTTACGGAAAAACGAAGAGTAATTTAAAAAATATAAAAAATTTGTTTCGTAAATAGGGTGTAAAAAATTATTTTTTATGAGTGTAATAATAATATAATTATTGGATTATTAGAGAACTAAAGTGACATATTAATACCTACGCCCATAGCGTTCATATATATATATTTTTTTTTACAAGTTGACCAATAATAAACTGTAGTGTTATCGGTTGTTGTCCAAACAAGTACCTCAACTCATTTTGAAAATGAGTAGAAAACTCAAAAAAAAAAAAAATTATAGTCCAAAAATAATCTTAGATTTTGATAATTTTAATTAATTTTAAAAAAAAATGATCTTAGTAAAAATATATGAGTACAGTAATTTTTGGACATTTATTATCTTAGTATAGATATTTTTTCGTCCAAAATAACTAAAACTATTAAACTATTATTTATTTGGGATATAAAATATCAAAATAAAATATTTAAGACCAAGTATACCAAAATTTCAAGGTTATAATTGGATTAGTGCATAATTTAAGAAAAATAGTTTATGGTGTTTTTGAATTGAAGTTTTTTTTTTAGATTGCTCATTTTTTTAAAAAAAGAGTTGAGTGATTGCGAAAAACTAGGAATAAGGTGGGAAGTTAATAAGTTGTCTAGTAAATAGGAGACAAAAATAATATATTTTATTGGTGTAATAATGATATTGTTATTTGAGTTATATATATTTATATATATTGAATATTTTATTCATTTTTATTTATTTATTTGCTACTTGGATAGACATGAACAGTAGCATATCAGATAGTGTCAAATAAGTACAGTTCTTTTTTTTTTTTCCAAGTTTGAATGAAATTTTGAAAAAAAAAAGTTTAGTCCAAAAACAGCTTTATTTTTTAAGTGAAATTTGTTTTGAAAAAAGTGAATTTACTTTTTTTTTTTTTGAAAATGAAAAAAGTATATGGTAAATAGACATGTGTAATAATGATATAATTATTAGAGTATTGAAGTGTTGAAAGATGAAATTATATTTATAAAAAGACGCACCAATACATCCTTATTAGTAGATTTTACTCTTTTTTTTTTTTTTTTTTTTTTTTTTTTTTGGAGTTTTGGTCGACTAATTTTTAACATGTGGTAAAAATTGTTCAAATACAACAATAATTCAAACATAGCTTGAAATGAATAGGAGCGATCATTATTACCACTCATTAATCAATAATTTAATGTTGTATTTGGATAATTATTATTTTTAAAATTTTACATTCGAATAGATTTTAAAAATTGATTATATTTGAATGGCTAATAAAACACGTTAGAAGCTGATCAACCAAAAATTAAGATGTTTATATACTTAATATATAATTCCTCTTTTAGCCAAAATAATAATAATAATTAAAATTGAAAAAAGTAAACCCTGTAGTTATAATTGGCAGCTTGTATTGGATAGTATGTTATGATTATTGATTGACTAAATTATAATTTTATATATATATTTTTTTTATAATTATAATATAATCATATCAATTATTTTAATAACAATTCAAACAATTATTTACTGTACATTTTTTTAAAAAAACTATTTTTGGATTAGAGTTTTTTTTTTTTAATTTTTCACTCAAAACAAAAAATGTGGTGTACTTGTTTGGACATCACCTGACACAACACTATTCATGTTTGTCCATTTGACAAAAAAAATGGAAAGAAGAGAGAAAAGATGAGAGTATCACATCATGTTTTATATCAATACTCATCGTTACACAAATAAAATATAATATTTTTATATTCTACTTACTAGATAATTTTTTTATTTGTCTCTAATTTACTCCTAATTTTTTGCGATACACTCAACTCAACTTTTAAAAAACTAAGGGCATGTTTGGATAACCATTAAACTGAAAAAAAAAAAAAAGGTTATTTGAGACAAATTTTTATTCAAAATGAAAGTTGTGTCCCACTTTTTTTAAAATTGAATTTTATGTTGGAAAAAGTGGGGGGTTAAATATATAGGTTATATAGATTTAATGATTGTGTATGTAAGAGAATATTTATTTTAGGAAAAGTGTGTAAGGGTAATTTTATTAATAATATATATTTTTTAAATAAGTTAAGGTTCACAAATTTTATAAGTGTGCTTTATAGGTATTTTTTTGGGGAGACAAACTTGAATTGAAAAAAATAGTGTTCAAATATGTAGAAATATTGGGGAACTAAAATTTTCACTTTTTTCTAATTAAATGCTTATCCAAACACACCCTAACAAATTAAAAAAAAAAAAAAAAAAAAAAAAAAAAAACTAACAAATTAAAAAACATCCTAAATTTTGTTAATAGGGCCGATGACCTTTTGGTTTTTGGTTTCTTGTGATCAAATGCTGACTCTGAATCAGCCTATCACAAAATCTGCATTTTGGGCACTAACGTATCTCTCTGAATAGTAGAGTAGCCGCAGAAAAAAGGCTCTTTTTATGCTTCATCAAAAGTAGCGATCAGGACAAATCCCCAACATCTCCATCTCTCTCCTGTTTAATTTTGGCTCCGATTTTTATTTTATTTTATTTTTAATTTTTACGTTTTTGTTATTTAGATATGATTTGACTTGTTAATAGGTACAAAATACTCAAATTCAATTTAAAAATATCAAACACAGATTTAGTTTAATTTTTCTTTTTAATATTTAGATTCAAATTTTATCTGTATTTAAAAATTAACTATTAATTACACTTAAATATAAAATTATAAATATCTCACTTGAGACATACTCAATATAATAATTTTTAAGATTTAATATAATATATTAGTTAGTGTCGAAATGTTTAAGAGAATTTTTTAATATATATATATATATATATATATATTTATTTCTTGGAAAGATAATATATTTTATATACTTTGTATTTTTTTTACAATTTTGATAATTTTAAAAATATTATATTTTAATTTGTAATTTAATATGTATGAATTATCAAATAAAGTTAAATTATATTTTAAATATTATAATTTATTATAATAATATAAAGTATAATATAAATCATTTAAATTTAAATATTAAATTTAAAATAATTAAACTATTTAAAAAAAAAATGAAAATTTCGAGTAAGGTATATTCAATTCAAACTCGAGACTCTATAAGGTTGGTATGGGTACAAAGTTTTTTGGCTTATTGAATATCAGATAGAATATGAGTCTAAAAATATTTTTTGGGTTCTGGAGTAAAAAATTAGTAGTTTCAAATCTGATTGGACTCAGTGACAGGCTTACACATGACTCGAACAAATTTATGAACTGATAATAACTAAGCCTGTTACTAACGGACTATACTTTTAATCACTATTTAAAATAAATATATTTGTTAATATATATATATATATATATATATATATATATATATTATAAAACTAATTAGAAAAATTTGTGGATTTAGTTCCAAATAAATTTATTTTTAGCAACTTTAGTCCCAAAAGTTTTTTTTTTTTTTTTTTTAATTTTTTATTTTTAAGGTCCCAATCTATTTTATGATTGGACAATAAAGTCCTTTTTGACTGATTCTGTTAGGAAAATTTGTAGATTTGGTCCCCAATCTTTCGATTATTGGT
>JAXGGT010000004.1:5773117-5807654 GCA_035583425.1 Marsdenia floribunda | reverse complement strand
TGGGAGGACCAATTTGGGAAATAGAAAATAGATAAAGGATCAATTTGGATAAAATTAAAGTTATAGGACCAATTCGAGGAAATGTAAATAGTTAAGGGACTAAATCGGAGAATTTTCCTTTTTTAAGGTCATCTTGGAGGTTTAACTTTTTATGATTGAAATTGTGTTGAGCTAATATACTTGGATGTAACTTATTGAGATAGGGAAAACATTAAATTTTAGGGAAACTTTGTCAAAATTTTTAATTTTCCTGGAGTTCTATTGGAAAATTGTTATGTTACTTAGAGTTAGCATTGAAAATTTGTTAAGTTACTTGGAGCTTAAAGTTTTTATTTGGAGTTGGCATTTACTTGTGTTTTTATTATAGTTAGTTAGAGTTGAAATTTACTTGGATGTAATGTGATATGATGTTTTATTATATTCACTTACATGTGTTAAGATTTTTGAAAGGACTTTGAAGATGGGTAGGAAACGGACTCGTAGGCTCTCATTACAGGAGGTATTAGCATCTTCGAGGACCAGATCGGCCTCATCTTCGAGTTCACATTCTGTCCATTCCGCTATGGCACCATGTATGGAAGGTTTCTTTGCAAACCTTCCTCCTTTACCTCCTGTACATTTTATTTCCACTCCTACTCCTACTCCTACTTCGATTACACCTACTCCGGTTCCAGCTACCCCTATTCTTGGTACATCTACCCCTACTCTTTGTACACCTACCCCTACTCTCGTTACACCTATCCATACTCATACTCCTATTCCACCTATTCCTACTCCTGTTCCATCTACTATTGAGTTGACTTCGGGTCCTAGTACTTCACCGTCGTTGACATCAGGGCCTAATACTTTAGGTAAAAACATGTGTTCATCTTTTACATTTTACTAAATTTGTTCAACCATTATTTTTGTTCATTATTTATGTGTGAATTTGGATATGTCGTAGGTTCTTCTAGCAGTCAAATTTGAGAAGGTGGGAAGTTACCCCGAGACTGGGAAGAACCCATCTTCTCAAGATTGCGAGTGCAGCTTAGCGCAGATGGAGGACTCGTAGGTCATGATGCCACTACTTACAACTCCGTATACGGTGTTTTTGCACAGATTCCAATCGAGTCTCTTTGACATATAGAGATTGGTATTCAATTCCTGATAATGATAAGGAGATCATTTGTCAGGAGATGTAGGTAAGTAATTATCATTTTAGTTATCTTATATAATTTAATATGTTTAATATCGTTGAATTATATGTACTAATCATGTAATACTTTCCAACGAAATTCTACTATCCCTCCTGTAGGCTATAGTTTGACCCTAAAGATGGTAGGGTCATCTTGGAGAGATTGAAAGTGCACTTTGAAGAGGAAGTACTACGAGCCACACAAATGAGGGATTGTACCAAATTGCCCCGATCAGAGGGTAGATCTACATCAGTGGAGGATGCTTGTGGCATATTGGCAGTTGGAGGATACACAGGTATATACATGTTAATTACTAATTTTATTAAGTATTTTGTCCTACTTATTTTTTAAATTATTACTAATGCATACGATATGACTTTGCAGAAAGAGGCTCAGTAGAACAGACAGAATAGGGCCCAAATTGTGTATCCTCATGCCATGGAGAGGACACCACACTCTATTCTAGTACAATAGGTACATTGTTAAATCAATATTTAAATAATTTAAACAGTTATTTATTTAGTGAATATATTATAATATATATATATATATATATATAACGTACGTATATATATGTCTTATATATGTAGTGGGTATCCAATGGCTTATTCACGTCACAGTACGATATGTTCTTAGAAACTAGACAGTGGCGTGGACAACAAATAGACGCACCCACTGCCGATATCATTGTAAGTATTTCAAGTTATTCGTTATAAGTATAATCTTTACATGCATATTTTGTTATGTTTCTGATATATTGTAATTATTTATTTAAATTTTTATATGTAGGCCACTTAAGAGCGTGATTGACAGTCATTGCCAGAGGAGGAGTGCACCGAGGCAGCTAAAGATGCAATCTTTAGTCGTCATTTCGGTTAGGAGACTAGGGATCGTGTTTGAAGCCACGGTAAGGGACCAACCCCTACTGCTATTCGAGCACAACTAGTGGTAGTGCTAGCTCCTGTGAACGATGAGCGGTTATATGCTTGAATTCAGGCAAAGGTTGAGGCTCGAGTTCAGACAGAGGTTGAGGCTGTTCGGACGGAGGTTGATGCTTGGGTTCAGACAGAGGTAGATGCGACAGTTCAGTCTCGGATTAATGATGCGCTTCAGACACAAAATATGATTATTTCACAATTACAGATAACAATTAATCTTCAGGTAAGTCGCATAAAAACCGCTCCCCACTTTACCCCTGCTGGTGCCGGTTCTCCGGTAGTTGGTTCAACTTCCTGACCAGCATATCCACCCGATCCCCGATCCTGATCTTGGATTGTAGACATTCATGTATAGAATCGACTTAAGTTTATATTAAACTCTTTTATTTTGGAATTATTAAATACTTTTTATTGAATGAATTATTATATACTTTTTATGTAATGAAATATTTTGCATTTTGAATTATTTCTATTTTATTACAATATGTTACTTTATTTTCTAATTGTTTGATATTCAAAATTATTTTAATTAAAATAATAAAATAAATACATATTTAGGGTACAAATAATGGATAACGACCCTCATTTTTTACTTGTAATTAAATTTTAATATATAATGTAATTAGAATTATAATTGTAATTTTTATAAAAAAATATTAAAAACGACGGCCATAAACCGTCGTATCTACTCAATCTAAATAAAATAAAAAAAAACTTGATCAGAAACGATGATTGGAAAATCGTCGTTTCCTGTACCCAAAAACGGCAGCCACCAGTCACCGTATCTGGCCCCGAAATTATTATTATTTTTTTTAATCTCGATTTAGACATAAATACGACGGTTGAAGCCGTCGTATTTGGGTACCAGAAACGGTGGCTGCACAACTGCCGTATTTGCCCTATTTTTAATATTTTTCTTAAAAAATTCATTTTTTACGATGTTTTGGCCAACCGTCGTTTTCAAGTATCAAATTTGATAAAAAATGACGATTTTGTAGCTGCCGTTTATCAGAAACGATGTGATTTTAAACGACTAAAAAATCAACGTTTTAGGTAAAAATTACGGCCAAGAAGCCAGAAACGGCGGCTTCCTGGCCACCGTTTTTGCCCTTGAATGCTGCAATGTAAGTAACCTACTTATAGCCAAATTAGCTTTGCAGCAGCTTTACTTAAAGCTTTGTATTCTGCCTCAACTGAAGATAAAGAAACAATAAGTTGTTTCTTAGATTTCCAAGACACTAAACAACCTCCTAAAAATACCACATATCCATTCACTGATCTCCTGGTATCAATGCAAGAACCCCAATCATAATTAAAATAAGCATAAATGGTGAAATCAACCTTTCTATCAACAAAAATTTCTGCATTATTACTTTTTAGATATTTCAGAACATGAATCATAGCTTTTTGTAGTGAGAAGCTCTTGGTTCTTGGAGAAATTGGTTAAGTTGTTAAACAACAAATCTCAAATTAGGTCTTCTGTTGGTAACATAATTAAGCTTTCCAACTAGCTTTTGTATCTTTCTACATTAGAATAGAAGTCTCCAACATTTGAACCCACCTTCTGAGAAGTATCAAGTGGAGTTGTGCAATAATTGACCAAGTTACATCCTGAATTATGCAATAAATCTTCTGCATAATTTTTATGATGGATAAGAACATCATTATCAGAATATTGAAACTCCATCCCCAAAAAAGAGTTAAGAGCTCCTACATATTTGATCTTGAAAGTGTCATCAAGAAATTTTTAACATCAATGCGATTCCTTCAACATTATTACCTGTGATTATCACATCATCCACATATATTCCTAGAAATATAACTAAACCATGTTGATGTTGAAAAATAAGTAATATTCATTCTTTGATTGATGAAAATCCAAAGAAAGTAAGAACTCATTTAACCTTTGGTACCATTGTCTAGAAGCTTGCTTAAGTCCATACAATGACTTTTTTAACTTGCAAAACTCCTGTTGATGAGATAAAATAAGACTAGGTGGTGGTGACTTATAGACTTCTTCATCTAACAAACCATGACAAAAAGTGTTGTTTACATCCAATTGGGAACGAATCCAACCATTCTTGATAGCAACTATAATCAAACACCGAATAGTTGTCATTTTCACTACAGGTGGAAAAGTCTCGGTGTAATCAATCCCTTCTTTTTGAGAAAATCCTTTAGCAACTAACCTTGCTTTGCACCTTTCTATAGTTCCACCTTCCTTATGCTTGATTTTATGGACCCATTTACATCTAATAGCCTTTTTACCTTTAGGTAGAGGTACCAAATCGTAGATATTATTGTTAATCAATGTACTTAATTTTTCTTGCATAGCAGACTGCCACTCAGGTGTAACAATAGCTTTTTCATAGTTTAGTGGTTCAAGGAAGTTTTGTGACTAAAAGAGAAGAAGCATGAGAAGAATTAGAAGAAGAGGAGATAAGAAGATTGTAATGAGGAGGACTTATCAGGTGCTCAAGAATTTGAGAGTAACGAACATAACCTTGCAAATATTGAGGTCTTTTTTTTATCCTTTGTGGCTTAACATTTTGATGTGAAGAATGGTGCTGTGATGAAAGCTCAGAAACATTAGGTAAGGTTTTATGGTGTAATACTCGAGACCAAGTTAGTGGTAATTATGTATAATTTATAAGTTTGGGAATCTTAATAAATGACTTAAAAACTTAAGGGACCTATTTTGTAATTTATTATTTATTTTTAAGTAGGAGGGAACCCAAACTATTTTTATATATGTTGTCATGTATCTACGAATAGGGTTAGAAAGCGTAAAAGGGGAAGCGTTTTTACAAAATCAACGAATGCCTACGATTTGATAATCATAATCACGCCTACAATTTGTGTTATAATCAAGGTTAGTGCCTTTTAGATTATTGTCTAATTTTTATTCAGGAGCATGTCTTAATAGGAATTAAAGATTAAATTTTTAGGGACTTAAATTAAAGATTAAATTTGTAGGGATTTAATTATGTATTTTTTTTTCTATTAAAATCAATTATTTAGTTAATTATTATATATAACAGAAGGTATATATATATATATATATTTTGAGTGGAAAATGAATTCATTCATTGTAACGCTGCCAATCCGAGTGAAGGAGTGACAAAACAGAAGGATGGGGATGTGCATTCCAACATACATCATGAGGAAGCGTTACACCTAGTTGAGCTAGAACATGAGCAACTCGGTTTGCAGATCTAGGTTGGAAAGAGAAAGTGCAACCAACAGAATTTATACAATGAGTTTTAAGTATAGTATAGAAATTGCCAAGAGGCGAGTAGTCATCCTCGCCATTGCATAAGGTGTTGACAGCCACCTGACAATCCATTTCAATAATGGACACTTGAAGATGAGAGGTCTGCGCCAAAAGGAAGCTTCTCTAGGCACCCATCAATTCAGCATGGTAGGCCAAAGAGAATTAAGCAAAGGGCCAGCACCATACAAGAGAAAACTGCCCATGTGATCCCTAACCACAAAACCAAATCCTGCTCCATGTCTAGAGAATGTAGCGTCCACATTCAATTTGAGAAAGCCCTTGGGTGGAGCACTCCATTGGGGTTGAGGAGAACATCTTGGGACTGTTGGTGAAAAAATTGCAACCGAAGCTTGTCGAAAATTGGTAATGAAAACTGTCCAACTGCCACTATTGCTAAAGGTTATTTCATCACACCCTTGAAGACCATAGAATTTCGAGCCAGCCACATAAACCACAACATCACCACAATGTCCTCCACAAAGCCAGTCGGCATAGAAGAATCCCAGTAGATATTGTGGAAGAATTCTAGCCATGAGCAAGCAGTAGTTTTCCAGCGGGAGATATCCACTGAAAGCAGTAACCAGATCTCCCTAGTAGCACTGCAAGCAAGAAGTAAGTGTGTGTCTTCCTTTGGATGAGACCGATAGTAGGGGCATGTTTCATCTACCCAGAGGCCTCTTCGGTTGAGGTTAATGCGAGTTGCCAAAGTACCTGTGCATAGCTGCCATAGGAAGTGCTGAAGCTTAGGGGGAATCTGCATGCTCCAAATCAGCCTCCATATAGAAGATGAGGGGACGAAGAGGTTGCCAATTGTGATGAAAATCGAAGATGCCAAGCCACTTTATAGACAGATGATACGGTGAAAGCACCATTGGGGGTGAAGTGCCAAATGCGCTTATCAACACCACCAAGAGGGCATAAAGGAATTTGATTAATGAGGTCTCGGTTTCATTCACAAAAGAGGAACTGCATCAAAGAATATCTCCAAGTACCATTATCAATAAGGTGATCAACCATAAAAGACTCATGAAGAAAGCAAGGGAAAGAAATAGGTTTGAAGGAGTGAGGTTAAGGAAGCCAAGAGTCATGAAAAACCCGTATTTGTTTGCCATCACCAACACACCATCGAACTCCTTTTTCCAATAGCTCATGACCGTAGAGAAAAGAGTGCCATAGATAGGAAGGTTCAGTACCACATTTGGCATGCATAAAATCACCATTGGGGAAGTACTGGTGTTTTAAAACCCTAGCTACCAGAGAATTGGGATGCTAAATTAGGTGCACCCTTGCTTAGCTAAAAGAGCTTGATTGAAGAGGCTAAGATCATGAAAAACCAAGCCCCCTTCATCCTTTGGTCTACACATCTTTTCCCATGCCATCAAAGGAAAACCATTGCTATCTCCAGTATTATGCCACCAAAAACGTCTAGTAATGGACCACATATCTTGGATAAGGGATTGAGGGAGCTTGAAGAGTGACATAGCATATGTAGGAATAGCCTCCAAGACTGATCCTTGGCAAAGAGCTTTTCCTTCCACCCATGGGTTTTCTTCCACTTCCTTTCAGTAAGATAGGCGAAAATTTGTTTCTTTGAGTGGCCCATCAAATAAGGCGGCCCCAGATATCTACCAGTTCCATCTCCTAATTGAACTCCTAGACAGTGGGTAATCTCTTGGCATCTCAGAGAGGGCACCGTCTTGAAGAAAAAAATAGAGGACTTGTGGTAATTTATCATCTGGCCTGAAGCTCTAGAATAGTTCTCTAACACCTGTTAGAGAATAATTGTACTTCCTGCAACATCTTTCAAAAATAAAAGGCAGTCATCCGCAAAAAATAAATGGGACAGTTGGGGGGCACCCCTACCCATTTGTAGACCACACCAATGCCCTAAGCCAACCGATTTATGGATGAGGCAAGAAAGACCCTCTGCACATAAAATGAATAGATATGGAGAAAGGGGATCACCTTGGCGAAGCCCTCGAGTAGGAGTGAAACTACTAGAGGGGATGCCATTAACTAATACCCGGAAGGACACAGAGGAAACACAGTGCATAACAAGATCTACCATACAAGGAGGAAATTGCATACAAGTTAAAACCCAACGAAGGTACCCCCATTCAATGCGATCATAGGCCTTGGACATGTCAATTCTAAGAGCATAAGCATCCAAATTAGGACCACCTTTACCAAGTTTCAGCCAATGAAAAGCCTCCACAGCCACAATAATATTATCTGTAATCAAACGATTTTGCACAAAAGCACTTTGGGAATCATCAATAAGAGAACCTAAGACCAATTTAATACGATTAGCAGTCACCTTAGAAATTATCTTATAACTCACATTACACAAGCTAATGGGGCGATAATCAGCTATAGACTTAGGGTGTTTCACTTTTGGAATAAGAGTTATAAAAGTTTCATTCAAATCATCTATAGACATAGAACCATTTAAGCATGCTAAAACAGTCCCCACCACATCATGATCAACAATATGCCAATACCTTTTATAAAATCCAACATGACAACCATCCGACCCTGGAGCTTTGGTTGGATGAAAGGATTTCAAAGCTGCCTAAATTTCAGCTTCCGTAAAGGGAGTGTCCAGCTGCACTTTGTTGGTGGATAACGGTGAATGGAATGGTGCACCCTCAAAGATACTAGCATAATCAACCTAGATTGTGAGCTACTAAAGAGGGAGTGAAAATACCTCTTGGCCACCTCCGAAATACCTTGCTAATCAGTAACTTTACTGCCATGTTCATCCAATACTGAGTGAATATGGTTCCGTTGGTGTCTAGAGTTGGCATGATGGTGAAAGTAAGTAGTGTTTCAATCCCCTCCTCTAAGCTAATTGGACCTCGATCGCTGCTTCCAAAAATCATTCTCAATGCCAAGGAGGGATTGAATATTATCTTGAGCCTCCTTCAAAACCCTAGCCTCCGTTTACTGTAAATACAACGCACCAAGATGCTTTCAGGCTTCTTTGATGCAATGGGGTATATGCCCATGTTTCTTGGAACTTCATAGCAGTAATTCCCCTTTCATATATTCCAAACTGCGTTGAAGATTACTCGGTTGCCTAGAAGAATTACCCATCCACGCATGAGCTATAAGAGCCTCACATTCTTAGTCAGAAAACCACCAAGGTTCAAGGCGCGTAGGTATTGGTTGAGGGCTGCCCCTAGAAGAGCTGCTAGGAACCATAGTAAAATAGAGGGCATAGTGATCTAAATTAGCCACGGGAAGCATCAAAATATGCATAAGAGGCTAAAAATTACGGATGGCTGCATTTCCAAAACCACGATCAAGCTTCATCCAAGTCATATTACTGCCCTCACGCCTATTACACCAAGTAAAAGTACTGCCATGAGCTGGAATTTCTGAGAGTTTAAGATCTGCAATAACCCTACGAAAATTCTGCATAAGATGTCAGGGTCGAGGATTACGACTAGTAGTTTCAAACGGGTGCAAAATCTCGTTAAAATCTCCAAGTGTAATCTAGGGTTCGACCCTATTGTCACTAATTCGTCTCAAAAGATCCCAAGAATGAGGACGTTGCTAGGCATCCGGGCTGCCATAGAAACCAATGAAGAAATAAGGAGTATCATCCTAACACGAAATAATTTTTGCATCAATGTGGCCTATAGAGTAGCTAAGAACATGGATATTCACCTCATCTCTCCATAACAAAGCAAGGCCACCCCCCAAATCCATTTCTATCAAAACAAAACCGCATTATTGAAACCAAGAGAAAACTTTAAAGAAACCAAATGAGAAGAGAGTAAACGAGTTTCCATTAAAAATAAAATGTCTGATTTTTTGGAACGGACGAGATCCTTGAGTTCATGAATTGTCCAAGGTGATCCCATACCGCGGCAATTCCAATTAATACAATTTATTGGGCTCGGCGGGGCACCGTTGATCTTCTAGGTTTTTTGCTATCCAAAGCAGAACATGTCACAATTGCTCCATCATTAGCAGCCTGGGAATCCCTCTTTTGGGGAGTAGTTTGGCGCCTGGTACGAACACCACTGGGAGCTCCACCACTACCCAGATTAGGAAGTTGTACTGTCGGCTGAAGTGAGGGAAGCACGGAGGGAGGGACAGCAACCACAACAGAAGTGGCAATCGGTGGTACAGGCGGCATAGAGTCATCAGAATTAAAGGAAGGTTCCTCGGGTGCAAGGGAGAAATTAGGGGGATCCAGTACTGCAAAGAGCTGATCAGAACGGACGTTGTCCACACCTCCCATCCATGGTCCAAAGTCGTAATCTTTCAGTGCCCGATCCTCATCCTTCAGCAAAGGACACTCACGAAATCGGTGGCCAATGATCCCGCAAGAGAAAGAAAAATTGGGCAGTCTCTCATACTTCACAAGGGCAGCATGTAAAGATCCATATGGGGTCCTCATTTGAACAATCTGTTGGAGAGGTCTAGTGAGATTGATTGAGACCCGAAACCTGAAAAATTTGGAGCCATGTAACCGATCTTCGCGGAGTTGATAAGCATAGCACAAAGGGAAAGATTTGGCAAGCTTAAGTCCTGCCTCAACCGTGTAGCAGAAACGGGGGAACCCAGTGACATGGATCCAGAAGGTTTATGTATATGTATATTTTAATATGATATAAAAAAAAAAAAAAAAAAAAACAGAGAGAAACGTGACGGAAGTAGACCTGTATGATTTAATAGATGCTTTGTTGTGTTTGTATGTATATATAAAATTATATAAAAAAAAAAGGGGTGATAGCTTGCGGCCACTATTATTTTATTTTATTATTTTGATTTTACTAATTTAAATAATTTAATATTATATTTTATTGTCTAAAAATATTTTAATGTTCTGAGTTTATTTTAATATTTTGATTCTTTACATAAATTAATTTTATATATTGATTTAATAAATTCAGTTTATATTACAAATATTATTTTTGTTAAATCTTATTTTAGTAATATATGTAAATGCATAGATATATTATTATTATTATTGTACTTTTTTAAATAAAAAGAGACAAAATATTTTATATAGTTATAATTATTATTATTTTATTAATGCTAAAAGAATTTAATAGAATAAATTATTAGTTTAAATATTTTATCATTATTTTAATATTTTGAAAATTATGATTTTAATTTTATTGTTTAATTTAATTTAAATATTATTTTACTTTTTAAAAGTTATTTCTGTTGATTATTGAAAGAAATATGTATTTTAGGAGTAATTATGAATTGAGAGATTTTGTTAGTATAGAAATTAGTTAAGTCTAGTTTAAATATATTAAGTTATAATTTGGTAATAAGTGTGGAACTATTGTTAAGTAGGTGAAGAAAGTCATTGGTATTGAGATTATTTGAGTTATAGAATTTTCGAATTCTAGTGCTTTTGGGACCAAGGTAAGTAGTTTGATCCAGTTTACTTATTTTTACTGAAAAACAGCAGCTTACTAAAATCTCTGTGAGAAGTATAAACATTATTTTATACAATTTTTGTTTTGAATAAAATACATGTTTTGGATTTAATTATTGTTGACTCATCTGTTTCTTGACTAAAGTATTAGTTCTCTATATGTCTGTCTGTCGGTGAATAGACATGACATTCTGTTTCTGTTTCGTTATACCTGTTTGTCGGTTAGTAGGTATGGCATTTTGTTTCATGGCTGCCCTAATTGGGAGAAAGTTAGCTTGAATATCCAGTAGAGACATTTAAGAAACTTGAGCGTACATTTATTTATTCCGTCGTCTTTATGTTTCTCTCCATGTTTTTAGATTTTTGAATAAAATTATGTATGTTTTATTAAACTGTGAGAGGGTTAAATTACTTACTGAGCTTTATAGTTCATTCCACGTTTTATGTTTTCTTTTGAAGGCATTGATAGATAAATATTGGTTTGGGTTTTCTAAATAAAAGTTATGAGGAAATCAGTTAGCTAGAGATTTAAGTTTTTATTTATTCTCCTAGTTACAAATTTTAGAATTGTTGTTGGATTTTAAGTTGTATGGACCTTTTTAAATTTCTTGGAATTGTATTTTTTAATTTAAGGACAATTTAATTTTCTAGGTGCTATGTTTAGTTTTGAGCCTTACGTGTTGAGTTGTACCTCAATACGCGGCATGTCATGCATGAGAATTGGGTTGTGACACATGGTGTGAAGAATCTTGAGAAAAAATGGGAAAAGTGGAATCTGTTGTTTCAAAAGTAGTATGATGTTCAACATGTTCTGATATGGGAACGGGAAGAGTAGGAAAATGCACAAAGTGATTCCAATTTGATAGGTGGACAGGAAAAATGTTCTCATGAAAAATGATATCTCTTAAGATAAAGATTTTCTTGGTTGATAGTTCAAGAATTTTGTAGGCCTTTTGACCAGTGGGGTAACCTATGAAAACACATGATTGAGCTCTTGGTTGCAATTTATCTCAAAGGCATCCAGAAGATCTAAGGTGGGAATAAAAGAGTTTTTCATAAGGTGTGAAACCTTTGAGAATAGTGGAAGGACACCTATTGATCAAAAATGTTGCAGTAAGTAAACAATGACCCCATAGATATAATGGCAAATTGGATTGGTAAAGCAAGACTCTACAAACTTCTAAAAGATGTCTATATTTTCTTTCAACATCGCCATTTTGTTGTTGTGTATCTCTCATAGAAGTTTGGTGTGAAATGCCTTCCTCTTGAAAAAAAGATGAAACTTCCTTGCTAGAACTTAATTCTAAAGCATTATCACTCCTAAAGGTTTTGATAGAAGAAGAAAACTGGTTTTTAACCATGGAAATAAAAGCCTTAATGATATGAAGCACATTGCTTTTGTCACTCATTAAGTCTAGGTAGCTCTACTATAGTCATCAACCATGGTAAGAAAATATTTGCAGTCTTTAAAAGTGGCTGTGTGGTATGATCCTCAAATGTCTAAATGAACAAGGTGAAAAGGATGCAAGGAACTTAAAGCACTCAAAGTAAAAGAAAGCTTAGTTTGTCTAGCCTTAACACAAATAATACAAGAATCAAAGGTAGTTTTATTTATTTCACAACAAATATCAAGTTTACAAATCTTATCAATAGCTAGGAAAATGACCAAGTCTATAATGCCATAGTTGAGTGTTTATAGTGCTAATATTAGATAGCGAAGCACAAACAATATGAGGATAAAAGAGTTTGCAAGAGCACAAGATTGTAGAATTCATCAATTAAGAATCGATATAAATAGGAATTCTCTCTTTAGGATCAGTTTGTAACACATAGAGTCCATGTTGGACTTTACCAAGCATTTGTGACCTCTTCATTAAAGGGGCCTACAAATAACAACAAGAGGATGTGAAGATAATTGTATACTATTTAAGTTTTTTAGTAATTTCTCAATAGAGATCAAATTAAAGTGAAATTGTGGGACAAATAATGTTTTGCAAAAAAATATTTGATGCAAAATGAATTGTCCCACTAAAAACTACGTACACTTTATTTTCATTTGGTAGAATGACGAAGAAGGATTGTTTTAAAGTGGATGATGAACAAAGAATTGCTTATTGTGAATCATGTGATTGGTGGCATCATTATCAATTATTCAAGGTTCATTATTCATGCCACAAGACAAGCATTTGAGATCACTAGAACAATTATGAAAAAAGCTACTAGACATATGTGCAAAAGTAGTTAAGTTTGTTCATGTTCCCATATCATTCTCAGTTTTTGTTCTTCTTGTATGCTCGTGTCACACCCTATAACTGAGGTGCGACTCGACCGTACCCTTGAGGTTTTCCCCAAGAGCACTAGGTTTTTTTCTCATCTCAATCAATAATAAAATATCCCTAAGTATAGATAAACAAAAGAAATTTAATCTTTAAAATAAAGGAAATAATCTCTAATTTAAATCCTCAACATCTAGTAAATAAGTCCAAGTGAAATTCCAAAGAAAATACTACAATCTCCCAAGAAATTAAAAACAGAGTTAGGGATACTATTCCAAGTTTATTAAAAACTAAACAGATCCAAACAAAGTAACTATACAAATAGAATTCCAGAACGAAAGTCGAAAGCTTCACTTATTCTCTTACTCATCGTTACTAGAATATGCAAAAGATGGGAGAATAGAGGGAAAGGAATAAGTTAGAAGCTCAGAAAATAAACAGAATACTCATCTTTTTCTTGTTTTTCAAAATATCAGAAAATCAATAAGGTCAAAATGCTTTCAAACAATTAATCAATCGAAGTAAACTTCCCTTTAAGAAATTTAACAAATAGACATAAATATCACAAATTCTAAATACTTTTTCAAACAAGTTTAAACACTTGTTGGTTTAACCGAATTCGGCCATAACTGTACTCTTGCTAAGACTGCCAGAACTTATAATAGTAAAAGTTTACCATGGTCTATAGGTTCAAAACTTATAACATGTTCCTCCAACTAATTCCTAACAGATTTGAGCAAAAAATTTATATTACTATAGGGAAGATTTAAATAATTTAATAAGAATATTGAGAAACTAGAAAAAAAAAAGAAGAAAGTTAAATATTTTAAAAAAAAAAAAACAATTTATGAAAGAAAATAATAAAATAAATCTTGAATACATAAAATAAATAAATGATAATAATAAAAATAATAAAGTTATAATTATCTTTGTCATTAGAAAAAATTAAAAAAAAAAAGGGAAACAATGAGCAAGTTGTTAAATACTTATATATATATATATATATTTGTAAGAATGACGTATAATAATAATAAAAACTAATAAAAGAACTCGACAACCAAGAATTGAACAAGAGGTGTAGTTCTTTATTTTATTTTATTTTTTAAAAAAATTAAAAATTCAATAAAAATTCTTTTAAAACAAAATAAATCAATGAAATTAAATAAAAAATAAAATTAATTATTACGTTCAAAATATAAATACGAAATGAATAGAAATTCAAAGATTTTATCAAGAAAATCAAATACGAAGAAAAATTGAAATATCATATTTACTCACTTTTTATAATCTCCAATCGAAATATGATATTCATCCTATTCGATATCTAAATTCTAAATCTAATTATCATAAATCAACTTAGGTCAATATAATAAATCAAATCCAAGCCTAAAGGAATCAAAGAATTGACTTACCTCATTAATTCTCGTCAATCGAATTCTCTTCGACTAATTCCACCACATCCTAAGACGTAGACGAAGCGTAAAACCTCTGAAACTCAATAACCTCTGATAAAAATATAAAAACAAACCCTAACTCTTAAGAATAAATTAAAATAAGTAAATAAAATATAATTACTTAATATTTTCTAAATTTTCTTATTTGCTCTTAATGTGGGCTTGGGTATCACAACTCGTCAATATTGGACTGTTTAATGAGATTCAACAAATGAGAGAACTGTTCTTGACTTGGTCCTGTATCCTTTATAGATGAATCATTAAAACTAGGTAATTATGATGATACATTTATTTCTTTGTCAGGCTGCACATAAGCTGCAATGGTAGATTTCTTTCCTCTTCTAAAGTAAAATGAGAAGGATATCCATGTAGTTTATAACACTTTTCTATGGTGTGTTCAAATTTTTTACAATATATACTATCATAAGTATTCCTCAAGACCCCCTTCCTTTATTTGCATTGACATGAAAAGCTGCATTCTCTCCAATAAACTACACACTCTAGTTAACTTCTCTTTGTTTTTCTTCTTGAATTAAAAGGGCATAAGCTTGAGCAATTATTGGTAGTAGCTTCATCACCAAGATATTGCCCCTAATGACTAAACTCTCATTAAATTCCATTAAAAACTGTATACGTTTTTGTTCCTACTGAAATTGAACTATTTGAGAAGCTATTCCACTAAGAACAAGGAGGAATGTAGCATAAACTCAACAATTCATCCCAAACTTTCTTTATTCTAGTATAGTGTGCAACAATACTAGTAGTTCATTGAGAAATAGACATTAATTCCTTTTGTAATTGAAAAAGTTGAGTGCCATCACTTTGTTCAAACTTATTCTCCAATTCAATCCAAAGATCTCTAGCACAACTACAATATAACAAGCTCAACAATGTCCTTTTCAATAGAATTCAAGAGTTAAGATATTACCATGTTGTTGGCTCTTTTCCCAACTTCTGAAATTCTCATCCCCTAGACTTGGGTTCTAAATAGCACTGTTGATGAGTCCCATTTTGTTGCGAGCAAACAACGCAATTTTGATAGACCTTTTCTAACTTTGAAAACCAGTATCATCGAACAGTTTATTGACAAGAATTTGACTCAAATTATCAGAAGGATGTAGGTACAATGAATTGTGTGTATCAATTAACTTTGAAGAAGACATATTAGAATTTCTGTGAGGATAATTCGAACCAAAAGGACTGTTAAAAGAATTGAAGAATGAAAGGCAAGGGAACAACAACCAATCCCTAATGCTTTAATACCATATTGAAATAAGGAATATCAAGTGATGAAAAATGAAATTGAGAGAAGAAAGGAATATTAGGTGACAAAAAACAAAATTGTGAGGAAGATATTTCTGATTAATTGTTAGAAAGAGTACATAGTTGAATATATATATATAGAAAATAGATCCCATTTGATCAAAATTATACAAGTCATCTTAGCCATCCAAATAGAAAAATATCTAAGTTGTACATATCATGAATAAATCATGTCTTCCTAATTTATAAAGTGTCAACTAAGCATTTCTAACCAATGTCCTTAGTAGAAGCAGCATGTGTTATCTTGTGACTATCAGCATATTAATATAAGCTAATTCAATACAATTCTTCGGTGGCCAGCAAAATTAAACAGTGATCTTCTCATTGGCCTTGAGCGGCAAGGCTGCTGGCTAGGAAGTTGGACTCTCTAAGGCAGTGAGCTAAGTTGATGTGCTGAAGTTATTAAATATAAAAGGAAAATTGACCAGTTTAGTCTCTTATCTATTTTTAATAATTAACATAGGTCCATAATCTATTTTTTTGACCTGTTAAGTCTCATAACTTTTTACCACCTACCAATTAAGTCCTTCCGTCGAAAATTTTGAATTTTCCGGCCAAATTTTATCACGTGCCAGCCACATGATGAAATTTTAGAGGTAATATCATCCGTCCACTGTTCATAAACCCAAAAATTTTAGGAATACTTTTGTACTGGAGCATTTGGAGTATGGAAGAATCTGTAAAATATACAAAAATATCCCTAAAATTTTTGGGTTTATGAACAGTGGGCGGACGATATTACCCCTAAAATTTTATCACGTGGCCGGCACGTGATGAAATTTGGTCGAAAAATTCAAATTTTCGCCGAAAGGACTTAATTGACAAGTCATAAAAAGTTATGGAACTTAGTAGGTCAAAAAAATAGATTGTGGACTTACGTTAATTATTAAAAATAGATATGGTACTAAATCAGCCAATTTTTCAATATAAAATGTCCAATTAAAACATGTGTATGTGCGCTAAGAGCTACGAGGATAAGAAATCGTAAATTTCCTGCGGCTTTAGTTATAAGATCATTTAGACCTTTTTTTTTTTTTAGGGGGCAAATAATCATTTGGAGTTAAGTTGGACATTCTCTCATCTTCTCCGTCGACTCTCTGATCACTGTTTCGCCAAAAGCCCAAACTCCGATCTCTCTCTCAATTTCAATCGCAATCAAGAATGCAGCAAGGGGATTACCCCTCTTACTATCCATATTCTCAGAATCCAAACCAAAACCGAAACCCGAATCCGATCCCCAATCCAGTTCCTCCTTCCCAACCCCCACCGTCTTACGCTTCAGCGCCCCCGTTCTCAGCCAATTACGCTGCCCCGGATTATTCCTCTGCCTATCCTTCTTCTTACTCATCGTATCCACAGAATTCCGATCTTGCCCCCACGGCACCTGCCTTCTCTACTGGCCCGAATTTTCCGCTGCCACCGCCCCCGCAGCAGCAACAGGCTCAACCTTCTTCTTCGTTTCCCCAATTTGAAATACATGGGTCTTACCATCAACTAGCTTCCCAATCAACACCAGCTCCGCTGCATCCACAGCCGTATTACTCATCCTACGATCCACAACCTCCCACACAACCCAATTACACCTGCGCTCCTCCGAACCCTATCTCCAATCCAGTTCAGAATTCACCTTATTCTTCAGTTTTATCGCCGCAGTTCAATCAGGTAAGCTCTTCCGTGTCACCTGTGTACAATGCTGGGTATGATAATAACGTTAAATTTGATCAACCTGGGGGGTATTTTGATGACTTCTCTGGAAGATATGGAAGCTCCGGTAGGGAAAGGTCTGAATTTGGATCAGATTTTTACAGTAAACAATTAGATAGTGGCTATGGCAATGACGGGTTTGGCGACGGTGTTTACGCATATCGGGGAAGTAACGTCGAACCATATGGGGCTCGAGGAACTGCTCCTAAGTCATCGACCTGGTCTGCTTTTGATGATTTTGGGAGGCCTATTGGATATTCTTCCGAGAAGGATCGATCATCAGGATCAAGCATGAAGATCGCAAGGGCGGTGCCAAAAGCAGATTCGCAGCAGGATGTGAAGAGCGGGGTGCAGAAATTCAGGGTCAAGGTACTGGCTGAGAGTGGGGGTCAGAGCACCATGGATGTTCTTTGCCAGGTTATTTTCTTTTGCAATTTTTGTCTTGCTTTCTTCAGCTTTGTTCAATAGTTATTTCCATTCATTTTTGTGTTTCATATTCATTTCCCTTGTAATTGGCATAGTTTTAAAATTGGCATGCATCTTAAGTTTGCGTAACCTTTATACCCTTGGTTTCAGTTTGAATATTCAGTTATCAAAGGATCAGGGGTCATGGAGTACTTAATCTGAATTTAAAGTGATGCGAAGAACGTTACACTAAAACCTATTTTGATATATAGCACACCCAAATAGAAATAATACTTGGAATATAGAATCTCGATTCTTGAAAGTTGAAAGGAAATAACATCTCTTTCAGACATAGGAAATGGCTGGCTTTCTATTGGGTAATTTAATGTCTTATTCTGGACATTGAAATGACTACATTTTTGTTGTTTTAGCATTTTAATAGCTCCATTCTTGCATCAGTTTAAGTTCACGGAAGCTTACCCTATCATTTTCCGTTTTATGGAGATTTTCCTCTATCAATAGCTTTTGTACTTCTTGTTGTTTGTTGTTTTCCTCCCCTGTTTGATGAAGATTTAGCATGTGAATTTAACCACAGATTTCAAACTGGTGTTGTGTTTGCTTTGTTTTTGTATTCTATGCTCACTCTGTTACCACGCTTGTCAACTGTTATCACCAAGATGTTTTCCTGGGGGGTGGGGGATGCTAGATCATGACGTTTAAGTTCCAAGATATGAAATGCTTTGCATTTGTTTTTCTCAGAGATATTCTATTTTAAGAAGGAAAACACAAAAAGCAAAGGAAAGAAGATAAAATGGTAGCAAAATATTGTAATTTGTTTAATGATACATTGGTAGATGATCTTTCTTCATGGTGATTTGCCTTTACGTTCAGCCAGGGACAGTTTTTTGCCTTTGATAATTTTTCTCCTTAGATAGTCTTTCTTTGACCTCTTGTTTTCATTTCTGCTTATTAGAAAAAAAAAAAAAAATTGCACTATCTCAGTCTTGGTTGGGAGATCTTGGTCTTCTTAAGTAGGTTTTGTTTTGACCTATGTTCAAGTATCCTTATTATAGTTGAGTACATTAACAGTGACATTTAGTTTTTTTCAATTAGTATTATGTGCATATTTTTCTCTATTTCTGAGTTACTTAGTATTTTGAAAATTTTTCATTTGGTCTGTCTTTCAGATTGCCTTGGATGGAATTCGTATGCTTGACCCAAGTACGAGTCGGACATTGAGAATATATCCCCTTGACACAATAACAAGATGTGAAGTGAGTGTATTCCTTTTCTATTAAATTTTCATCCTTTTATAATATATAAGTTAATGGGAAATTGTGGAAGTTTCTGGCATGTTTAGTTGAACAACAGACATCCATATACACAGATGATTTTTTACACCTCTTCCAAGTTCCATTCTTTTAATAAAATTTCTATTTGACCTCTTCTGTGAAATTTACAACATCTCAAATATTTATTAGTTATGTAGAAACATTAGGAAATGAACTTCATATTAGTGAGGCAGTTCTGCTATTTCAGTTCTTGTAAGTTTTGATAGACATATTTTCTTCTTCATGTCTGTTCTGAATGTAACTCCTAAGGGTTTGGAAAAATATTATGATCCAAGTATATTCTGGCAGTAGGTAACTTAAATGTGGGAATATTCTTTTGGTTAAAGAATAAGTTAAAAAAGGTTAGCTTTCAATTCTGCAAAATAATACATGCAATTCTTAGAGGTATTGGCACAAACTAATCATGGTAAAGGACATTCTTGGCTACCGCAGTTTGAATTTTAGTAAGATGTCATTACAGTTCCTCATATGGCTTTTGAATTTTAGTGAGATGTCATTTCACTTTCTAATATGGCTAGTTATCTTTGTTCATTGAAGGTAACAGATTCCTCTACATTCTCCTTTTGGTCAAAAAGTTCTGTGGATATTGATCCAAGGCGCATTAGATTGCAGTCAAACAGTTACACAACAAATACTCTTCTGGATATTGTGACTGCTGCAACCGTACAGGTCAGCAGTTCTCCTGTGATTCGGAACTATTTGTTTGTTTCTCTCAGGATTCCTTATTCTTCAGTTTCTGCTTCTAGAACACTTCTTGGTTTCCATCAATGTTCGCCCCCCCCATCTCATTAGTTTTTTTCTTTGTTCTTTCCGTACTTATTGTACTGGTGGAGTTAGTAGGGGTGGTTTCCTGAATTTGTCTTTAGGCCTATTGTTAGGCTACTAATTTATATCGAGTATCCAGAATATCCATTTTATCCAGTTCTACTTATAATTATTAAGGAGTTGATTTAGAGTTTTGGAAGAATAAATGATGGGATGAAAATACTGTACTAAGGGAGCATGAGTTTTCAAGTATTGAAGGTTTTAATAATCTTTAATGTCCAATAAGACATTTTAATAGCCAATTGTGACATGTGATCTTCTAGGACACCTTCTAAGACATTGTCTATGACAATAATATCAATAAAAATAAGACGCATTTCAATTTAATTGATTAGTCAATGTTTATATATATATTGTTTTTAAAATAAAAATTATAATTGCTTTGAAAAATTTATAAAGACATCCAAAATAGATACCTCATCACTCCAAATAAATCCGATTGTAATTTTTATTTTTTAAAAAATATAAATATTGGCTTAATAGAAGATAATGGTATTTGTATTTATGTTTGAGGTTAATTAAACTGGCACATGTGTTATTTTTTGGCTTGTATTTTCTTGGTAAAGGTGAATGTGATTGTGATAGATTCACCTTTTCTGTAATGCAATTTAAGAAGGAAAGTAACCATTTATCTGAAAGGTTAACTTTTTTTGTTTGAAATGCAGTTTAAGGAGATGGGTGGAAGAAGCAGACCTCCTGAGTCTTCTAAGATGGCTGAGCCACCCGTTGAGAAGAAGAAAGGTTTAGGTGATTGGATGAATTTTATGAAGCCTGCTAATGAGGAAAAAGATCATTGGGTAACCAGAGCTTTTGTTGTTGCATTTGATGTGCAATTTCTTTGTTCTTGATATATAATGTGAATTGCACTCTACTATTGCAGAAGTTAATGTGTTACTCCGCCCTCTCTAACTGCTGAAAACTAAAACCTTCCTTTTCAATTGTCAATTAAGGGCCCAACTCCACTATATTTGGGATATGATCTGGCCAGAAAACTTAACTGCTTATAATATACTGTTTATGTGTGAGAGAGAGTTTTTTTGTTAGTAGCTTGAACATTCATTTTGCAAGATAAGTTTATTTGGGCTTTTTTTTCCCCTTTTCATTTTCCATTTTACTATTTTCGTGGTCTTCTAAACTCTTTGCTGGGTTTTTTTTTTTTTTTTTCCCCTCTTTAGAGAGAAACGTATAGAAAAACAAAGGGAGTGGAAAAGCCCAAAAAAGAGAAAAAAAAAAAGAAGAATAATAGAAGAGTGAAAAGCGACAGAAAAAGGAGGTTGAAGAAGCAAGCAGAACAGTAACACAGTCAAGGGTCTGAAGAAGAGAAATATAGGAATGAGAAAAAAATGAGTGAATTCATGAAAGGTAATTAGTATTTATTATGATTGTTAGGGTAATTTAGAATGTAAAATTTTCGATGGCAAATAACAGTTAAATGATTACATAATTTAAATTGATGCATGGGCCTATATGATTTCCTGTCAAATCAATTGCCAATTTGAGAGTATTGATCGCTTAATTGACGAACTATCTAGAGTTTAGGATACTAAATTGGAAAAAACCCTTTAGTTTTTGTTTGCTATATCTCGTGCTTGTCAAACTATTTAAAGTTTATGGGTGGAAGGTAAAATTGGATGTTGTTTATGTTTCCTCCTAACATTCTGTATTTTTCATTTTTTACAATTGTAGGTCCCTGATGAAGCAGTCACCAAGTGCACAGCCTGTGCTACTGATTTTAATGCATTTGTGCGCAGGGTATGTTCCGTCCTGGGTGGCCACTCAACTACCCTTGTGTTTAAGTCTTTTTTTTCTTCCCCTTTTAATTTTTAAGTTTTTCTATTTTTAAAAATTGATGCTGGTTGATGAAGGTTCTGCCTTGTTTTTCAGCATCACTGCCGAAATTGTGGAGATATTTTCTGTGACAAGTGCACCCAAGGAAGAACAGCTCTTACGGCTGATCAGAATGCTCCTGTTGTCAGGGTTTGTGACCGATGCATGGTAAAACTATTATTCTTCAATTGTAATTCTTCTGGCAACTTTTGTTTGGCTCGATTGTTGTGGAACTTTGCACTTTTCTCTAGTAGGAGTTTGGAAGTACTGTTAGAATTCTAATTCTAGGATCTTAATCTTCGGCATATTGACCATAGAGAGAATGATGATTGTTTCTTGTGGCCTTTTGAATGCAAATACATTTATCATTTGCTTGATATGTATTCTGTGCTATTTGCTTTTCACAGGCTGAAGTGTCTCAACGGCTGAGCAATGCAAAGGAAGTAGCCAACAGATCATCAACTGGATTGCAAAGTCATGAGGACCTTGCCAAGAAGCTTCAGGTGACAATAGGAAGTCATAGTGTTCAGAATATTAAGTAATCTCATGCTATTCTTGGGATCTCTAACAAAAATTGGGAGGTTGTGGACATGCAATTGGAAATATCAGAAATATATTAGATAAAAATGTTGCATGAATTTAATCAGCTCAGTCTTTATCATTTGACCCTTCTCCTCTCCTCAGAAAGAGGGGAAAAGTAAAATACCGCTTTTGATCTGTTATACTAAAAACATTTGTATTCAGTTGTTATGTATATCTATTTCTCTGTAGAAATATGTAATTACTATCATCTTCATGCATGAGAAAAATGCTTTCGATGCTAATAATCTGATATTACACTGCACCCATCCAATAATTAGTTATCTAATCTATGAGGAGTTCCTCAGAATCAACCTTGATTTCTGATGTGGGTAATTATGACAGGAAGAAATGGAGAGGAATCGCAGGGCCTCATCAGGTAAAATGAAGTTCTTGGCGCAGATTTTTGATGCCTTAATTGTGTGGCTATGAAAAGATTCCTTACCCGTGCTATTTTTATGTTGTCTCTTTTAACAGGTTCTCGGACAGAGGGTTCTGGAAGGCGGATGAAAGAGGTTGCTTGCCCTACTTGTACTGTCCATTTACAGGTTTTTACTGCATCTCCCCTCTTCTATTCTCCAGAATTTTCATCTTGACTATTGAATTGTAATACATATCTTGTGTTGCAAAATAATAAAGGTGCAAGTTCCTAGCTCTGGATCAGAAACCATTGAGTGTGGGGTTTGTCAGCATCCCTTCCTTGTCAGTGCCCATTGATAAGCGATTGAAACATGTGTATTTTGTTTGTTTGTTTGTTTTGTTTTGTTTTTTTTCTTTTTTTGGTTAATAAATAAATGAGAATGTTCCTTATTTCATGTACATGAAAAATCTGTTGTATTCTGGAATAGTTGCTGTTCTAAGTTGGCATTGAACTTGTAAATTTTTAGTGTTCATGAGCTGTTTTTTCTCTTTTTCGGCCCCTGAAAAGAAAAAAGGGAAACTGAAGAGAACTGGATAGTTTTAACTTGTAAATTCATGTCCGGTGTACTTTTTGCTTTTGAACGATGAGTGTATGTTTTGGATCTTATGCTGATGCTTGTAATGTGTGGACTATGTAATTCATTTCTGCTTCAATCGCCTACTACCCTGGCTTGATAAGACATGATGCATCTTGAATCTCCCAAAAGCTTTTAAGGTGCATACTATGGAAAATTGGTCTTTTTGGTCTTGGCTGTGAATCTTGGGGTTTTTCTATTTTTAATAATTTATCTGTACATGATTCTTTTTATTTTTATATTTTGAAGGGTAATTGGGTTATTATGATTATGATTATTATTATTTCCTTGAAGAATTGAAGGCATGTCAAATTTTCTATAATTCTTCAATTTAAATGTAAATTATTTAAATTTAAAAAGGTTAAACTTATAAAACTTTTTTTTTTTTTTTTTTAAATATTTAATAAGAAGTTGGTCTTATGTAAGTGAAGTTAAATATTAAAAACAAAATATAAATATAAATATACTTTCCTTCAAATTGTATGTATATAAGTTAAAATAATTCCATATACTAGGTTAAAAATTAAGTGCTCATTTGGGTCATTTTCTTTATGATAATACTAATTTCAATGTTGGGTTGGGAAGGTTAGGCTTATGAGTTTTCTGTCTTTGTCCAATGGGTATTCTGCTTTTCATGCCCTTGAATCTTGAGATGGAGACTGTCACCAAAGTCTCACATTAGTTAGTTAGTAGTTATCCATTAATTATTATTTACCAAAAAAAAAAAAAAAAAAAAAAGTTATCCATTAATTATTTCAGGCTGTGAAATACTTTGTTGGAAACTCGTAAGAGATTTGTAAACACTTTAGTCAAACAACTTAATATTAGTGAGGGAAAAAAAAAAAAATCTCTAAGTAGCAACCGACTTGATTATCCTTGCTGCAGTTGCTAGTTCATAAAAAAAGCCCACCATTCATATGTTGGGGTTTCTCTTATACTGCTGTATCACTTAAAAGAGGGATTTTTTTTGTCTAGTCAGAGTATTCATCATTTACAACAGTGACTAATTCCTTTCGTTGTAGGTGTGCTCTTATTGGAGGTAAATAACTGGTTATAAGATGTGTTCAATTTTCATGGATGAGATTCGAACTCCTAACTTCATAGTTAAGGGACGAGGTGAATAACTGAATAACTATCATACCACATCTCATGGTTTAAAAAAAGGATTTAGGATTGTAGACGTTCCGGATGGCCAAAAATATTAATCTGGAAATAAAGCTTTGATACGGAGTGTTGGGAGTAATGCGTATGGTTGAACCAACTAACAGCTAATTCGATGAAGACGTTTAAGCAATTATGGCTGGTCCATCTTTTTATTACGTCCACAACTTTTTATTTATTTATTTATTATGTATATTATTAAAAAAAAAATTAAATTATTATAATAATACTAATATTTCTTGAAGTTATTTTCATTTTTAGTACCTACTTTAATTTATTATTCAGTATAATTATAGTATAGTTTGAAAATAAAAAGGATACTTGTCCAATTTGAACAGTGATTTTGACAATAAGATTTTTTTTTCCTTTCACTTAAATTTTACTAATAAGATTCTTTTAATATTAAAATAATATGAAATTATACCAATAAAAGACCTTATAAATGAAAATTTAGTGAAAAAAGACTTTATTAATAAAAATTTTGAAAAAACAATTTTATGTGACAGAATTATTGATAATAAGATTTTTAAACCCCAAGGCGTAGGAGAATTAGTAAGGTATTCTTCTATTTTAAGTGAGGTCACAGGATCGAAATCGCACTCACTTGAGATATCGTTTAAAAACTTAGGACTATAACTTACCTCCAGCAAGGGATTTACCCAGCTTAAGCGGGGATTAATCTGAATGTGTACATGACTTAAAAGTGCCGCTTATAGTTGAGACTCATTCAAAATATCTCGTGCAATAACAAAAAAAAAAAAAAAAAAAAAAGTTGGTTCCCCTAGGAGTTCTTTTCTAGGAGATAGATTCAAATGTCAAAATCTCATCATAAATGCTTGTTTCTTTCTTACTCTTTTCACCCTCCCAAACCCCTTATTAATTAATTTATTGAATGTCATATCATTTCAGAACAAGGTGGTAGTCTAATGATGTGGTTCCCTTTGTTTAGGTGCCTCCACTCGACTTCCACTTGGCTTGTCAAGTGAAAGACCTAAATTTGAATCTCACCAAAAACGACCTTGTGCCGAATTTTAACCATTTGCTATAGTTTTGGAGGGTCTATTCCCATAGATCCCTCCCGAAGAATGTCATCTCTAATTTTCCTTTTCTCTTTAGAAACTAATGACTTCAATCATTTTTTTTAAAGTTTAATATTTTTTTTTTTTTACAATATTATAAAATAAATATAATATTTATGAATAATTTTTTTTTCTCATAATATATTTTCAGTTAATACTTTACGATTAATATTCATTAATTATTTTTTATAAAAATATATAAACTCTTCGAATAAAAAACATTTTAGTTTTTAGTATTTTAATACTTCTTTTAATATATCTATTTCTAAATTAATTCACACATAGAAAAAATTTACTATTTATTATTTTAAGTTTAGCTTTAGTTACAATATTGGAAAATTTTTTTTTTGAAATTCTGATGGTATCCGGTGCATTAGTGCTGGTATCATCGTAAGTTAAAAATACTATACTTCCATCATTTAGGTAAGATTTATTAGTATTAGTATTATTATTGTTTTCCCCTTACAATACTCTTGAATTAATGTATTAAAATCAACATTATAATTGATTAATTAATTCTTTTAATTCTTTTTTCAAAAATAAATTTTAATTTTACATGAAAAGTAAAAGAAAGACGGAAATTGTGCATAGTAACAGTATGTGTTATAAATAATGCAAAAACATGAATGTGTTTAGTAATAAAAGAAAAATGTTTGTATATATATTATCCTTGAACTTATTTATTTCTTTTCTCTGTGTATAATTGGCAAATTTTTACAAATTGCTGTCTGTGTATATCTATATATATATATATTAATGGAGGGCGACCAGCAGCAAATCGAAAATGCGTTGTCTTCCGGGTTGTTCACCGAACACACATAATGTCACGAAAAATCAATCTTAATTAACACGAGTGAGATCATTAAAGTCCGAGCAGATTTTCCTAGTTCTACTCACTAATGTTGTGTAAGTAGTAAATCTGTATTTGTGTAGTTCAAGGAAAAAGGTGTACATATATATATATATATATCCGTGAAAATATAGGTACGTAACCTACCAAACCTTGATGAAGTACTGGAAACACCATGTTTCGATATGTGTATATATATATATATATATAAACATGTAGAACCATCATTCATTCTGGGCTTCTGAGCTAACACTACCCAACAACTTGGTGAGTAGATTAATTCTTCCCCATCTGTGCTTGTTTTTCTTACTTGATATAATTATTTTATTATATCCTTAATTAATTTTGAGAAATAAAAGAAACTCGTATTCATTTGGATTTCTTGACGTGTTTAGGCTTCAAAACAATAGATTTAGAAAATCTAGTACGTACGCACATGTAATTAATTTTATTTTTTATTATATTATAAAATAAAGGGGGTACTGCTAAGGTAGGTAGACTTCAAGAAAGAATCCTATTTATTTCCACTTCCCTTATAAAATTGGATTAATAGTGTATTTATAATATTTTTATTTGACATTTGTGTCCAAAAAAAGAGGCCAATCAAGGTAGCGGAAAATTGCCATGCAGACACGTGACCTTCTCGAGTAGTTTTCAAGGTTTTCAGGTCATTTAAGTTTTTCATCTGTCAATATATAATAATTAAGTTTGAATCTGCTCATATATTGATCAATATATATATATATATATATTGTGTTAAATTACTCTAAAATTCTTAAAGCTTAAACTAACACGATTGAAACAATAATTAATATATGGTGGACAACGATAAAAGTTGAACTCAAAATTTCTGATTCTTGGTTAAATTATCATGTGCTCTTAAAAAAAAGTTAAAAGACGATGCTTAAATTTAATTATTTAATATATATATATATATATATATATATATATATATATATGAAAAAGGAAAAGAGAAAAAGGAAAATGCTCAGTTTACATGAGGTTGCAGATGGAACCTTTTGCGGCCAAATACTTTAATGACTAGTTTTTTTATTATCATCTTTACCTACCAATCTATCCTTCAAATCGATGGCTTCGCTCGCCATGCCATAGCTATTATAAGCTTCATTTATATATATATATATACATATATACGTATGTGTGTGCGTGCGTGTATTTATGTATACCGGTTGTGAAGTTTTTATAATAGTTAATTAGTTTCCTTAGATTTTTTTTAATCTCTCTCTCTCTCTGTGTGTGTCTGTCTATATATATATATGTATATGCATATAGATATGTATGCCATTCTTCTTCGTACCATTGGTAGCTAGCAGTGATATCAAGAGAGTAATCTCATAATGATGCAATTTATCAATATCTTAGCTGCAAAAAGTACTTGTTCACATTTATTATTATCATCCTTTTCTGGGAATTGGAATGCAAAATTATTGTATTCGCTATGTTTCTTTATTGTGTTCCTTTGCAACTCTGGTGAGGCAGTGATAAAGCTACCTGCGAACATGACGATTCCGGCCATTTTTGCTTACGGAGACTCCATCGCTGATCAGGGGAACAATAACAATCTCCAAACGGTCACTAAGTGTAACTTCCCTCCGTATGGGAGAGATTTCATGGGTGGAGTTGCTACAGGAAGGTTTAGCAATGCAAAAACGCCCCCAGACTTGATAGGTAACTTATATTTATTAAAAGTTATTAATTAATTAATTAATTTTTTTTTCTTTTAATTAAATTCATTGATCAGCTTATATATATATAATTACCTACGTTTAATTTCAACTGCTGATAACCCTAATTAAATACTTACTATAGATAGCTAGTCAACTTCGAACTAAATTCTCGGCACCGGCCTTTTCTTGGCGTTCATGAGTTTTGTAGGAAGGATGTCGGAAAGCAGGTGAGGTTCCGACCAAAAGTTGTTAACAAAGCTTGTTCACCAAGCTTTTGTAAACACATGCACGCCATTCAAAAGCTCCTGCATACCTGTTTGGTCTTAGTGTCAATATATATATATATATATATTGAGATTTTTTAAATTAGAAGACCTTAAATTCAAACTTTATAAATAAATAAGTAAATATTAAATATGTATATATATATTTAAAAAATTTAAGTTAATTCAATTTTAAATTAATTGAAATTAAATGACTATAAAAAGGTTAGTCTTTGATATATGGTATTGACACAGTGACCATAGTTTTTCACGTCTTCGGTGATAACCTACAACCATATATATATATATTGTTAAACTTTTACCATTACAGATGGATGTTTCATTCACTTCAGGTAAATGACTGAGAATTTCTTGTCTTGTAATTATAAAGGGAATCTTAGCGAAAATACAGAAATAATACATATATAAAGGGACTTAAGTATAAAAAGCAAACACACACACACATACATATATATATACACACACATATATATATATGGAAGATTAGAAAATTTAGTTATGGTTAACAAGTTTAGTCCTTAAACATTTTTGTATATTTTTTTAAAAAATATAAAATTAATATATATATATATATATATATATATATATTAAAAAGAAATTATTTATGGAAGTGATAAAATTAAAAATCTCAAATATTTTATCGAAAGGTACTAACTTATAATTCTTTTGTAGGAATGAAATATAACTGTGGAAAAAGAGATGATTGTTCTAACCACCTAAATATATTTTAACCTACTTTGAACAAGAAAATCTCTTCCCTTCAACCCTCTTTTTTTTTAATCTTTTGTTATTATTTCGTAGAACAAAATTTCACCCTATTTTGTTGGCTTTCATATACAATTTCCCTTGATACTTTCCCTCCCCAATGGAAAAGTTTTACTGATTGAACCCTAAATAATTTTATCTCTTTTATAAATGATTTTTTTTTTTATATTGATTTTTTTATTTTATATAAAAATGTATAGAAGGACCAATTAGTTCATTATATAAATATTTGAGAATCTAAAAAGTACAAAAAAAATATTTATGGACCAAACTTGCTAAAAGTAAATGAGTTAAAGACTAAATTTGCCAAACCTTATATATATATATAATATAATACATATATAGGATGCTAATTAAAATTATATTCGATGGAAAATGAGTATCTTTATCCCGTTTTGATTTGATTTGGGGATGGAGATGGTGATTCCTCAAAAACTAAAATCGAGGATGGATAGGGATGATATTCTCCTAAATCCGTGTCCTTAATTGCTCTCTTGATTTTATATAAATATATAAATAAAATTATAAAAATCACAACACCAAATTATTAATATTTTCTAAAAATAAATTATCATAATTATTTTGATAAATATTGAATTAGATACAAATGAATAAAAGAGTAACCATAATATATATTTTCTTAATTTATATATTATATAGAATCATAACAATTATAATAATTATTGATTTTTTTTAATTTTTTTTAAAATTAAAATATAAAAGGATAAATACTTCCTTTTTAAGTTTACAAAATTTATTCAGTAAATTTTATTAAAACTTTAACTAAGAAAAGAATGAAATTTTTATGAAGATAATAGGTTGTGAAAAATCTCCATTGGAATCTCCCATCCTTAATGGTGATGGGGATTTAATGTAGTAGTTATTTATGGTAAGAGATGAAAATAAAGATGAAGAATATATATGAGAATCGAAAATAGAAATAGTAAAAAATTTTCGTAAATCTCTAATCTATTGCCATCCTTAAATACATATAATCACTTTAATTGAAATCTTCCAAAAGTGGAAAATAGAGAACAAAATTTATTTTAAAATGCATATTGTTAAATACATTTCATAATAGTTGTTACCAAATATATGTATGTGTATATATATAATTATCAAAAAAAAAAAAAAAATTGTATATATATATACATAGTATATTAGGACAAGAAAAAGCAAATAGTAAGAATGTTTTTAATTGACAAATCTAGAGGTTCATTTTAGGGTTGAAACTCAAAGCGTTTTTTCTACTTAGAAGATTGTAATTTTCAGATTTTCCATTTGCATAATTCGAGGCATACAATATTATATGTTCCCGTCCTTTTTCATTTGGAACTTGAATCTTTAGGAAAATATTTATTTATTTATTTATTTTTTAAGGTTGACAGTGACTTTGTGGTGGTAGTACAGACAGACAACGTTGGGCCTTTCATATTTTTTTAACTAAGGGCCCATAGTATTGAAATGTGACAGCCTTTCCAAAAGTAGCAATTATCCAAATTTGTGGCTTCCAAAAGGGGTATAAACCCCCTCCCTCTTTTTTTTTTTTTTTTTTTTTTTTTTTAAATATGAAAATTTTCTAACTTTTTGTGTATAATAACACAAATCGTTACATTATAGGTAAAACGGTTATCAAATAAATTAAATTTTTTTTATTATATATATATATATATGTATATTTTAAAAAATAAACCTTCGATAGAAAAAAAAAAATTGTCTAATTGACGTGATTCTCTTATATGAGTACAGTTTTAAGTTTCACTCACCTTGGAACATTCATGTATTGCATTTTTTTGCATTGTGGTTTTGGTGTCTTTTATATAGATTTCTTATTTTGAAGATAATCTTGTGTCACATTTCAGCCGTATATTATCAGTTTAGTGATCTTTCCTATAAATTCCATTCAAATTAATCAATGAATACATTAATTAACACAAAAAAAAAAAAAAAAAAAAAAAATTAAACCTGAGAATAAAGTGATAGTCTAATAGTATGATTTTTATTACTTAAGTATCTTTAAACATCTTGTTGTTAAGTGAAATGTCTTGAATTCGAATTAACTCAAACATGTCAAAAACATTTAAATTTTGAGCATAAAAAATAAAAAATAAAAATTATTCAAATACAACAATAATATATATAATTTAAAAAAACATGTAATTGTTATTTAAATAAAATTTTAAAATAATTATTTTAATAATACGTGATAATAAATTTATTATTTAGTTATTTTTTTATTAGATTTTGTATTTCACCTATTGATTTTACAGTAATGTGTTGTCTGTTGTTGAAGAGATCATGAGTCAAAAATTTTGGATTAAAATTATCACTTTTTTTCGTTTTTGTTTTTGTTTGTCATTTCAAAGCCAGAAATTGAGTTCAGTGGATAATCTTAGCTCACCTTTCGCTAAAATTTGTAATGTAATTTGTCTTTTTTGCTGTCTAAATATCTACATTTTAATAGGTTATAAGGTAAAACATTTAATTGGAATGTTTGTCTAAATGGATTCTGTTAATTTCATCAGCTGAAGAACTAGGAATAAAAGAATTGGTGCCTGCTTACCTTGACCCCAATTTGCAAGCTAAAGATCTGCCTACTGGTGTAAGCTTTGCTTCTGGAGGGGCTGGCTTTGATCCTCAGACAGCAAGTATAGTGGTAATTTTACAGATTTCTTGTTTTGCTGCACATAAATAATTTAAAATAAAATTAAAAAAATTTGTTTGTTGCAATTTATGAATTCAAAGATCACTTTGTTAATGGTATTTGCAGTCAGTGATACCATTCTCCCAGCAACTGGACTTGTTCAAGAAATACATTACTGAGCTCGAAGGCATCGTTGGAGAAGAAAAGGCAAACTTCATTATAGCAAACGCCATACACTTTGTTGTAGCAGGCAGCGATGACATCGCCAACACCTATTACACCGTCGGCATTCGTCGAACTCAGTATGATATTAACTCCTACACCGATCTAATGGTCTCTTCTGCTACTGATTTTATACTGGTAACGGTCGATATTCTTTTTCTTTCTGTTTTTTTGCCCTAATTATAAATGATCATAATTAATTAATTAATTAATTAATTATTTTTTTTGGGGTTAATTAATGATGTTTGAAGGAGTTGTATAATCTGGGGTGTAGAAGAATTGGCATTTTCGGTGTCCCTCCTATAGGATGCGTGCCATCCCAGAGGACACTGGGAGGAGGTCCCAAAAGGGCTTGTGCAGAAAAGTACAACCAAGCTGCTCAGTTATTTAATATGAAGCTGAAAACTAGAGTTGATTCTATCAAGCAAAGATATCCCGGTATCAAGCTCGTTTATATTGACGTATATAATTCTGTAATGAAACTCATTCAGAATCCACAAAATTTTGGTAAGTATTCAAGTTTCAGAAGGTTTGAAATGTTTGCTCTGTTTTCTTCCTTTCTTCTTCTTTCACCATGTAAATCATTTTTTTTTTTTTTCTCTTGTTGATTTCAGGCTTTGAGGTTGTGGATAGAGGCTGCTGTGGTACGGGATATGTGGAGGTGGTGATTTTGTGCAATAGATACTCTCAAACTTGTCCAGATGATTCCAAATATCTCTTTTGGGATAGTTACCATCCCACAGAAAAAGGGTACAGGGTCCTTGTTCAGGGGTTGCTGCAGACTTACACTAACAGCTTCATCTGAATCCATTCACTTGCGTGATTTCTTCCCATTTATCACTGAATTCCAGAATAAAATGTATAAATCCAACGCCAGCAGCGACCAGACACAATACATCCATCCATATATTATAGGTTCATTTTTCTTTCTTCTTTTTTTTTTTTTTTTTTTTTCTTTTTGGGAGTTGGGGGGAGCTTTTCCTGGCTTTGTATTTCAAGTTAGGATAAGATTCAAGCAAGCTATAAATGTTCTACCTGTCAAATTGTCCTAACTATGGCACGTGTTGGTTTAGTTTGCTAGTGTGTTGTTTAAATCTCTACCCAACTTTATATATGTTTAATATTGTCTGTGTTACTGGTTACCCTTTCACACAGTCATGGTGGTTCGTTTTGAGAACAGGGAATGGGGATAAAATGTAATTGTGCACTGCAGAAGTGTATTCAATGCAAGAATGAACCTTTCTTCTGTTTTCTTCCTTTAGTTTCTGTGAACTCATTTAAAGCCAGTTTGTTTGTAGTACTATTTCTGCCAATAGCCAGCTACCCATACTGTTTTTTGACTTCCGAGTTTGGCCAATCTGCTATCAACTTGCAACAAGCTGTCCCTTACTCGATTAAATGTTTGTATCCCCCACGTTCTTCTCATCATTTTGATTAAAAATATTAGGCTGTTTTTGGATTGGAATTTTTTTTTCAAAATTCCACTTCAAACTAAAAAAAAATAGTTGTACTTGTTTGGACACCAACCAGACATGTTACTGTTCATGTTTGGTGAGGTGGCAAAAATAATAATAAAAAAATTTATCCCCTCGTTGCAAGTGCAACGACTACCCATGATTGACCCAATTTGAACATTTTCTATTTTTCTGCAATATTCCCGCCCGAACCTACCATTTAACCCGTCCGAAATTTCCATCTCACCCGTCGGAGTAAATGCTAAATCCTGCTGAAGGTACAAAAATCTCATCATCTCCTGACGAGTTCGACAATTTGATATACAATCCCCGATTTATTGCATCTGGCCAACAACCCACCATCAATACCACCGTAGATACAGAACAGTAAAAAATGCAGGAACGATTGCCTTTAAATGATTGTTTCGCTGAAAGGTACTTCGAGTGCTCCAAACGCATTTCATCGAAAACGTGCTTGGACATATAAGAAGATCTGGGTATCTCGTCTAAGACGGCTTTTGTGTAGGCTGGAGTCCAAAGGCGTTCAGGTATGAATTCTGAATGTCAACTGTTTTAGATTTGCCTGGGTTGCATGTGCTCATATATATGGTCGCCCATCATAATTCTGTTCTTTGCATCCCATTTAGCTGACTGGGTCTGTTATTTGCCCTTCATGTAGATTTGTGCCAAGTGTCGGTGTCGACTGATCGCTGATGATCTGGAGTCGACTGCTGGTAGTAACTCTGTCTCACTGAATCGCAGACCACGGAGTATTTATACATAGGTGTGGTTTCTGTCAGCTGTGGACCTTATGTTATTTTCAATGTTTCTGTCGTGTATTTACTGTTTTATTACTTGA
>JAXGGT010000004.1:5732430-5748276 GCA_035583425.1 Marsdenia floribunda | reverse complement strand
AAAATTTTTTTCACATTTCTAATTTTTCCCCCCCCCCCCCCCCCCCCCAAAAAAAAAAAAGTAGAGTTATAATTTAAGTATGAAGAATCAAAGGGCAGGAGGGAGTCATATATATTATAAGGGTGTTTTAGTGGATTTAAGCCATGCCATCTCCAGACATGATTGGGATTGTCCCACCTCGATTACATCCAAATAAATATATAAAATGCCAAATAGTCATAACGGCTCTTTCTATTTATTTATATATATATTATTTATCATTTGCATCATTGTATATATATATAGTTTACAGCTGTAATTGATCTTTTAATTTTGTTTGATTATTATTATTTTTTTTCAATATATAATTGAATATGTGATATTATTGAAATAGATATTAATTATTTTTTTTAATTGTTATATACATTAAGAATCAATATATATATATATATATATATATTAATATTTTATAATGATTTTTATTGGAGAAAATAAAGTTGAAAAAATATGAATA
Source organism: Marsdenia floribunda (assembly GCA_035583425.1). NCBI lineage: Eukaryota > Viridiplantae > Streptophyta > Magnoliopsida > Gentianales > Apocynaceae > Marsdenia > Marsdenia floribunda. The sequence goes on along the minus strand of JAXGGT010000004.1, from coordinate 5,747,783 downwards.
ATGGATGCTTTTCTTGAAATTGAAATGTAAATGGAACCATTTGTGCTATTACATGTTGAAATTGAGCAAAAGTATTAAGAGTTAGGAAATGGCTAAAAATGGGTAGTCATTTGAGGAATAGTATTTAGTTAATGTCAACAGAGTTAATTTGCAAATGTGCGCGTGGGGGGTTTTAATTATTAATTAATAATAAATAATTGAATAGAGATAAGGAAAGAAGAAAGGTCAAATAAGTTTGTGGAAATATTGTGGTTTTATTTGTAGCCTTTGGGGGAAAAAAATGAAAAAACAAAAGAAAAGGTAAGGTGGTGTCATATTCAGGTAATTAAGAAGTCCATGTATTAGATGGTGAAGGGCATTACCCAATGAATTTAGAGATAGGGATGAGAGAAAATTGCTCTTAAATTCAAGGATTTGACTTCATAAAAAAAAAAAAAAATCTTATCCCAAATTGACTTCCATATTTAAGATATAATCTTAAATTCTCTAGCATCCATTCTCCTTAATTTTGTAAATTAAATTTGTCTGAACCGGTTACAATGTTCTAATAATTTGATCAAAAATTAGTTAAATATGATCTAAGTAACAAAAATGATCATCAAAAAAAATAATATGAGATGGAAAAAAAAAAAAAAAACCCTTTAAAACTAATAAAAATTAAAAAAAAAAAATTAATAGATTTAGTCTTAAATATTTAAAATTCTGATATGCTCGGTCTTAAAAGGTTACGGGATTACATGATGACGAGACAACCCCATGACCGAATTGATGAGTTACTTAGAGAATAGATTAACTCTTGGAATGTCTAAACTGGAGCGATATAGCAAGGTGGTGAGATTCCACTAAGTTAAAGGGACACCTTGTTTAATCAAGGATACACCACTTGAGGTCTCGAGGGACTACTCTTCATGTATTGTGATTAAAATATTATTTTACTATTTAAGATGGTTGGATATTAAATACATAAAAGACATACACCTGAAATGGTCATGATGACCCTTCTAATGCATATCTAAGTATAACGAGCAAATGTCAAGTGGCAAATAGGGAGGAGATCTAGCATTTGCTATATGGAGATAAGATTTGTTACATGTAAAGGAAAAAAAGGCTTTGCTTATCAGGGGATATATATAAAATATATTCTTATTACACACATCACAAAACATTGTTACATTCTTCTTCTTCTCTCCCTAAGCATACACAAGAGCATTTTTAAGGTTTCTCTACTACAAAAACAGAAGAACTCTTTACATCCTTCAACTTTTGAGTCTAATTTAATCATCGGAGAGGTCTTTCCAAAGACAATATCTTCGAGAGGACTTATTTGTAGGTATTACTGAGGGAGTCTGAGAGGTCAGCTTATTTCTTCCGTGGACTCTATCCACAAGTTAGCATCTGAGACCTTGTTCTAAATATTGTATTTTGATATTTTAAATCCTAAATAAATTATATTTTTATATTTTTAATCATTTTAGACGAGAAATTGCTTAAATAAAAGTACTAAATATCTAAAAACTACTATTGCACGTATTTTTACTTAATTTCTTTTTTTTTTTTTTGTTCAAAATAATCACAATTACCAAAATTTAATTTATAAGTAAGCAAACCAAAACTTTAAATGCCACTTATCTCTAAAATTAAAATGACCATTTTTTTTTTTTAATAGAGATAGAAAATAAGAAAATTGTCGAGGGCAAAAGTGGAAAGTCTAGACAGGTCCATCCATGTTTGTAATGTAGACGTCACAATTAACCTAATCTGGTTTCCTAAAAGTAGAGAAAACAAATTGTGTAATATGAATTTTGGACGTAAAAAATAGGCTTAATTTAAATTCTTCAAAAGGGTGCGGCATAGGAAGGGTTACTACTTGTTTGAAGCAACGGGCGGGAGGAGGCAGTTGTACTAGTAGTAGTAGTAGTTACAAGGCATGTGCAAGCCTTTGATTTGATACCAGTGAGTAAACACTTTGTGAGTATTATGCCAAGTCACGAATTCGGTAATCGCTTTATGAATATTTTAAAACTAGACTCTATGAAGGTTTGATATTTATTGTGAACGTGTGATATAAGAATTCCGTTGATCCAACTTGGGGCAAAGGCATGTGCAGTCTTCTCCTCTCTCCTCTCTGCTGCGTTCAATCAAAATCAAAAAATTCAAGAAAGCAATCTGCAAGTAGCGACAGTGGACAATGTACCGTTGTTGGTCGGCCTATCTGAACATGGGAAGACAAGACACGAAGTACAAAGATGAACCACCATCTGCTTTATCCATTCTTTTTCTGGAAACGGTATTCCTTTGGATTCCTTAAAAATATGTCGGGTAACATTTCATTTAATATTGGAAAATTTGCCCATTTAGTCCCTGAAGTTGTACTTTTTTGTCAATTAGATCCTTATCTATTTTTTCTGCCTATAAAGTCCTCATAGTTTTTACGGGCCACCAATTAGGTTCTTCTGACCAATAATTCAGGCCACAATTGTTATCTAGATCTGAACATATACATTGTGTAAGACACTTACACAATAATTTCAAAAAGATTAACAGTGGAGATGCTTTGAAAGTAATGTTTAGAAGCTGAATTATTAGTCAAAAGAACCAAACAAGTTGCTCGTAGAAACTATGAGGATCTAATAGGCAGAAAAAAAAGATAGAAACCTAACAGGCTAAAACGCAATACTTTAGGGACTAAATGGACTAATTTTCCTTTAATATTTTATATGAAGTATCGGTCAATTTTTTTTTTTGCAATTAAATTCTTATTTTATTTTTAATTGTACCAAAAATTCTTTTGTCATATTTAAATAATTTTTAATTATCTAAATTTGCGTTTTAAGTATATGAATGTGTTGTGAAGAATATTTTTATCATTTACAATTTTATTTACTAAGTCAAATATTAATAAATCTTTATTTCTTCTAATCAAATTATCTACGAATAAAAATAGTAGAAAATAAAAGAAATTAAAAAAAAAATATATATATATATATATGTAAGTTTCATCGAGATATAAATTAGTTAATGTGACCATATGGTTTTTGATCTAATGGTATGAAATATTCACTTTGTGCAAAAAATATTGATTCCCAGATGTAATCTCATATATCAACAAAAAAAAAAAAAAAAAAAAAAAAGTTAATGTGATTAAAATTACAAAATACCCTTCATGGGACATATATGTGCCAAGCACATAAATTTTGACAGCTAAAAATTACATTAAAAAAATAGTCATTTTAATCCCTATATTATTATGATTTAGACAAATAGATCCTTATTTTTATTTTTTGGACAATTGAATCCACATTTTATTTTTAATTGGACAAAAGGGTCCTTCCATTAAAATTTTGATAGTTTTTAACTACTAAAATTCACATGCTAAGCACATGTATGTTCCATGAAGGACATTTTGTCATTTACAATCTCACTAACTAATTAAAATCTTAGTAAACCCTCACCTTTTCTAATAAAATTATCTCAAAAAGAAAAAATAAAAAAATAATCGAGAATAGAAGAAATTGAAAATTTTGATGAAATTGGAGAAAACAAAAGTTTAAGATGTTAATTGGTTAATGAGATTTTAAATGACAAAAATGCCCTTCATGAGACATACACATGCTTGGCATGTGAATTTTGATAGTTAAAAATTATCAAAATTTTGTTGGAAGGTCTCCTTTATTCAATTAAAAATAAAATAGGGATCTAATTGTTCAAAAAATAAAATAGGAACCTGTTTGTTCAAAAGATAATTAAATAGGGGATTAAAATAACTAATTTTCTAAAATTGTCAAAATTTAGTTGAAAGGAACTTTTATCCAATAAAAAATAAAATAAAGATATGATTATATATATATATATAAAAGATAAAGACCAAAGCATAAAAATAGGAAAACATAATAGTGAAATCAAACAAAACAGATCCACAACATCTCTCTATGCCATCAACAATAACAACAATTGGACCTTCATAGTTTCCATGTTCACAACACCAAGAAGCTAAGATGTAAATATCACCTAAAATATCAAAATAGATTGATTCGATCTGGTTCCCTAGAAAATGGAAGGATCGTAAACATAGCTTGATCCCGCCTGATTCTTCAATATCGTTGCTTGTCGATTTCTGAGAAATTTTAGGGGTTCTTGAAAGATTCATGAGCTGGCCTTAATGCTCTATGGAGAACAAAGAAGCGTTGGAGGCTGTTTTCGCCGGATCCATCGTCCCCATTTTTGCCCTCTACCCAAGAAACCCTGATGGCCAAAGCAAATATTGAAAAGGCATTATCAATTTCTTTTGATTTTAGGAAGAAATTTGAAGAACACAATAATTTTAGATATTTTGGAAAATTAATTTCAAATCTTTTTTTTCTGAATCACAACTCAAAATGACTATTTTACCCTTTTTGTGATCGATTAGTGAAAATTCTGACCATTAACTATTTATGTTGAGGGACTTTTTCGTCATAAAGGATTAAATATAAGAAGTTATGTAATGTTTAGGACCAAATATATTGAAAAAAAAATATTTGCGACCAAATATACCCATGACTCAAATGTTTGGGACTAAATTTGCATTGTTTTTTTTTTTTTTTTTTTCCTTCTCTTGAATTTATGTTTTTACCCCTGATTAAACGGTCAATACAATTTTTCAATGGTTGACCTCACCAAAAAAAACCCATCTCCATCAATGAAAACCATATAAAAGAAATTATGTAATGTTTCGGACAAACATATTAGTGGCTCAAATAATATTTAGAACTAAATTTGTTAATTTTTCCAAAAAAAATATGAAAACTAAAACCTCCAATTTTCTAAATCATAAATAATTAAAATATCTCTCATAACTTGTTTAAGTTAATTTAGTACAAACCACAAACTCCCAGTAATAAACAGAGTGCAATAAAAATATGGAAATTTGAGGAATCATGCATTGACCTCTCCATGGCGAAATATAAAATTCATTAATTGCTGCGAAAGTAGTATTACGGCATTTTGCTTGCAAGTTTACTCTTAATTACTCCTTCAACTTCTTCCAAATTTTCTCTTGATGACACCATATCTATATATCTATATATATATATATATATATATATATATATATATGTATATGTATATCCAACCAAATTGCTAAGCGCCATAGCCAATGCTAACGTTATGTCAACCCTAATGAATTTACCAACTTAAAAAAAGTGGAATCAACACTGATAGCTCATTCCTGTGACAATGAATAATGATTCTGCAGTACTGTTTGCAGTGTGCCACAAACCGCGCGCATGCTCGAAATTATTTATATTGTGATGGGATATTTTGGTAAATATCTCTTTCAAAGCTAAACATAATTTTACATCCGAAGAGTCCATGCTCACTTATTAACGATCTGGACATAAGGGGCTTATACGTTGCTGGCTAGTTAGCGGCGAGCTAAGTGGCCACGTCCACACCTTAGCATCTCCTGAGACACATCAGCAATCAGGAAGGAGTGTCGAGGTAACGCCCCACGAGTCTCTATGTTGAATTCTATAAGCATAGATGCAGTCCTTTTTCCTTTTTGACACTTTTGCCATAAGACAAGTTATAGTATCCCTGGATGTACTGCAGCAATGTTGTCAGACGTGTTAAATTGAGTTAAATTGCCATCTACTCTAAAATCTTAAGTTGATAGAGAGGGGTTAAATTTATTCTCTTAACACACCCCCTCACGTGTGGGCCGATCACAAATTTTTCTTAACAAGGCCCAACACGTGCACAATAATCAACAAATCAACACTCTGATACCATATTAAATTGAGTTAAATTGTCACCTACTCTAAAAGCTTAAACTGATAAAGAGGGGTTAAATTTATTTTCTTAACAAGACGGTCGTGTCAGATAACATCACTTGTTAATCCTAAAAAAGGGTCATCAAGTATCCATGTGGTAGACATGACCTGCTCAAGGATTAGTATCCTTCACACCAGCCTCAGTCCCACTGGTTCATGTTGAAATCAAATAATAGTAGCATCTAACTTCCAGAATTCATGCATAACTGCAGTACAATAGCTGCAATATCTATCTCCCACAACCTATGAATTGCAGAAAATATGCAAGAAAGAAAAGAGTAAAAACGAAAGAGAGTTTGAGAGAGGAAGAAATGTGAAATTTCAGTGTATTGATTGCTTCAACAATTGATACATTTATAGGCAATACAAAGCTATCATTCAGCTGTAAGTTACACCAAATATCAGAGGAATCAAAATATCTATCTATCAAAATATCATCTCCTAACTAATTTGCCACCTCATCAACTAACTCTGTTCCAGCTCAGCATTAACCAATTCCTGCAGCATGATGATAGAATGAAGAGTTGCTTCTTTGATTTCTAACACCCCCCCTCAAGTTAGAGGATTGGACATTGGAAAGACCCAACTTGGCAAGAATACTATGGTGTAAAGGTCCTGCTAAACCTTTTGTTAGAACATCAGCAAGCTGCTCTGAACTAGAAACATGCTTCAAAACTATCAAGCCTGCTATAATCTTCTCACGGATGAAATGACAATCCAACATCAAGACTTCCCTTTAGGTACTTCAGAACATGAATTACAGCTTTGAAATGATGAACTCTTGGTTCTTGAAGGAACTGACTAAGCTGTTGAACAACAAAGCTCAAATTAGGCTTAGTATTAGTAAGGTAATTCAGTTTTCCAACTAAGCTTCTGTATCTCTCAACAACTGAATACAAATCACCAGCATGAACACTCAATTTCTGAGAAGTATCAAAAGGTGTAGAACAAGAATTAACCAAAGTACATCCTGAATTGACTAAAAGATCTTCAGCATATTTTCTTTGATGAATGACAACACCTTTAGAAGAATATTGAAACTCCATTCCAGAAAATAATGAAGTACTCCTAAATCTTTGATTTTGAAGGCCTCATCTAGAAGCCTTTTAAGTGCAGCAATTCCTTCTACATTATTCCCTGTAATTATAACATCATCCACATAAACTCCAAGAAATATTCTGAGCCCATCCTTATCTTGAGTAAAGAGGGAATAGTCATTCTTAGATTGGTAGAATCCCATGGAAAGTAGAAATTCAGTCAAACGATGATTCCACTACCTAGAAGCCTGCTTAAGTCCATACAAGGATTTCTTTAACCTGCAAACCTGTAGTGGATTAGATAAACTCAAACCCGGTGGTGCAGACATATATACTTCCTCATCTAAAAAACCATGCAAGAAAGCATTATTTACATCCAATTGAGGAATAGTCCTTCCTCTTTTGACAACAACAGTTACTAAACACCTAACTGTTGTCATCTTCACAAAAGGAGAGAAGGTCTCAACATAGTCAATTCCTGCTTTTTGAGTAAACCCTTTAGCAACTAGCCTTGCCTTACATCGTTCAACAATTCCATCAGCCCTATATTTGATTTTATAGACCCAATTAATCCAATAGCTTTCTTGCCTTCTGGTAAAAACACCAAATCCCAAGTATCATTGTCAAGTAAAGCATCAAATTCTACTTGCATATCAGATTGCCATTTTGGTATAGTTGCTGCTTCTTCGTAGTTTAATGGTTCAAATAAACTTGTCCTGATAGTATGATTAGAATCTTGAACAATAGAATTATGATGTTTACCAATCAAAGAGAAAGAATGAGAATCACTACTAAAACTAGATTGTTTAAGAGGAGAAGATATGCAAGCAGAATTAGGAGAAGATGCTATCAAAGATTTAGAAAGCTGAGAAGAACATACATAATCCTTTAGGTACTAAGGTTTATTTCTGATTCTCTGAGGTCTAATGTTTTGTTCTGGTGAATGTTGTTCTATAGAGGATTCAGAAACAGTAGGATTTGAAGAATTCATGCTCTGTTGTGCTGAAAGATGCTGGGGTGAAAATTCAGAAAGTATGGGAGTAGTTATAGGATTTTTAGAAGGTTGTAAAAAGCAAGAAACAGTGTGGTCTGTGGTAGGAAGAGGTAGAGCAGAAAAATCCATGAAATGATTCCAATTGGATAAATGAAAAGGAAAAACATTTTCATGAAATATAACATCCCTTGAAACAAAAATTTTCTTGGTATGGAGATCAAGAACTTTATATGCTTTCTGACCTATTGGATAACTTATGAAAACACAACTTGAGCTCTAGGTTGCAACTTATCCCTCCCTCTCTTTTGTGTACTAACATAGCAAAGACAACCAAAAGATTTAAGATGAGAATATGAAGGCTTGGTTCCAAAAAGTTTCTCATAAGGAGAGATATTATGAAGAACAGTACTAGGATATCTATTAATGAGGTATGTGGTAGTAAGGAGACAGTGACCCCATATATGTAAGGGTAAGTTGGATTGAAAAAGAAGGGCTCTACAAACCTCTAACAAATGTCTGTGTTTTCTTTCTACAACACCATTTTGCTGTGGTGTCTCTCTTACTGAAGTTTGACGACAAATACCTTCTTCTTGAAAATAACTGGATATTTCTCTATTGCAACCTAATTCTAAAGCATTATCACTCCTGAAAGTTTTAACAGAAGTAGAAAACCGATTCTTAACCATAGAAACAAAGGCTTTAATGATGGTGAAGGCATTACTTTTATGATTGATAAGGTAAGTCCAAGTAGCTCTACTATAGTGAGAAAATATTTGCAATCCTTGAAGGTGGCTGTGGGATAGGGTCCCCAAATGTCCAAATGAACAAGATAAAAAGGATTCAAGGAATTAGAAGTGCTTAAGGAGAAAGGAAGTCTGGTTTGTTTGGCTTTGGCATAGATAACACATGATTCAAAAGAGGTTTTATTCATGTCACAATCAACTCCAAGCTTACAGATTTTGTGAATAGGTAAATGGCCAAGTCTATAATGCCATATTTCAGGTGTAACACTAAAGAGTTTTGAACTGAAAGTATACACAGAATGAGGAAAAAGAAATTTACAAGTACAAACAACATGAGAATTGACAATAGTATTGAGTTTGGGATTGGTTTGCAGCATATATAAACCTGCTTGCAATCTACCAAGAACCTGTGGCCTCTTCATTGAAGGGCCCTGCAAATAGCAACGGTGTGAAAATAATATGAGTATGAGAATCTTGAAGAAGTTTTCCTACTGAAATGAGATTAAAGTGAAATTGTGGAACATATAGAACATTATGTAAAACTAGATTTGAAGCAAAGTAAACAGTTCCACTATAGTCAATTTTCACTTTAGTTCCATTAGGTAAAATAACAAAGAGTGGTTGTTTGAGAGAATGAAGAGTAGTAAAGAATTGATTGTTATGAGTCATATGATTGGTAGCACCACTATCAATTACCCAAGGTACATCAATCATACCACAAGAAAAGTAAGTTGAAAAACTGCAGTGACTATGAATAGGCTTACCAACAATAGCTGCAAAGCTTGTTAAAGCTGTGCTAATTCCCATATCTGCATCCACATTTGATCCTCCTACATTCTGATCAGTGTTGGATTGCTTGATCAAATTCAACAGATGAGTGAACTATTCTTGGCTTAATCCTGTTTCTTTCACTGAATCTGTGGAAATAGTTGTGGTTGTTTCATGTTGAACACAAGCAGAAATGTTAGGTTTCCTACCCCTTCCATAAGTAAAGTTAGAAGGGTATCCATGGAGCTTATAACATTTGTCAATTGTGAGCCCAAGTTTCTTACAATATCTACACTCAACGCTTCTATTTCCATTCTTACCCTCATAACCATTTCTTGGAACATTTCCTTTGCCCTTATCAGCACTAACAATGAAAGAAGTATTTTCAGAAATGAAAGGTACATTAGAAGTCACTTCGCTCTGTCTTTCTTCTTGAATAAGATAGCATATACTTGAGTAACCTTGGGAAGAGGTTTCATCATTAAAATGTTCCCCCTAATTGTAACATAACTCTCATTTAATCCCATTAAGAACTTTATGAGCCTTTGTTCTTGCTAAAATTGAATAATTTGAGAGGCAGTCCCACAAGAACAAGGAGGTAAGTAATACAAATTGGATAATTCATCCCATACCTTCTTAATTCTGGTGTAATAGGCTGCAATACTACTGGATCCCTATGAGATTGAAAGTAACTCCTTCTGTAATTGAAACAATTGAGTGCCACTGCTTTGTTCAAACCTGCTCTCCAACTCATTCCACAAATCTTTAGCATTGCTGCAATATAACAGGCTGTCAGCAATGTCTTTCTCTACTAAATTTAACAGCCATGACATCACCATATCATTAACCCTCTCCCACATTTTGTAGTTAGCATCCTCTACACTAGGCTTTTGAATTTCACCATTAATCAAACCTAGCTTATTGCGAGCTAATAAAGCTATCTTGATAGACCTTTTCCAGGTTTGAAATCCTGCTCCATCGAACAATTTATTAACAAGAATCTGGCTAGGGCTATCGGAAGAGTGTAGATGTAATGGATTATGAACATCCATTAAAGAAAAAGAACCCATTCTAATGAGAATAAAAACAAAGAAAAGAAGCAAGGATGAAACTCAAGGATCGAAAGTGTAAAACTAGCAGACATCAACCAAGACTTTGATACCATGTTGAAATCAAATAATAGCAGCATCTAACTTCCATAATTCATGCATAACTGCAGTACAATAGCTGCAATATCTATCTCCCACAACCTATGAATTGCAGAAAGAATGCAGGAAAGAAAAGAGTAAAAACGAAAGAGAGTTTGAGAGAGGAAGAAATGTGAAATTTCAGTGTATTGATTGCTTCAACAATTGATACATTTATAGGCAATACAAAGCTATCATTCAGCTGTAAGTTACACCAAATATCAGAGGAATCAAAATATCTATCTATCAAAATATCATCTCCTAACTAATTTGCCACCTCATCAACTAACTCTGTTCTAGCTCAGCATTAACCAATTCCTGCAGCATGATGATGGAATGAAGAGCTGCTTCTTTGATTTCTAATAGTTCATACACTAGTAAACCCAGTATCCCACCATATAAATAGGTATGGATGATAAGTTCCCAGACAACAAGGTGAAAGCATTTTAAACTAAAGCACTCTAACGCTACTAAAGCATTGTTCTCTATTCTGCATTATCATCTTCATAGTGGCTGACTAGTTTTATCTGGTTGCACTCTTCTCATTTCCCTACTAACAAAATTATCGAAGGGTTTCGATTGAGAAATTCTCCATCTCAGACTTGTTTGCAAGAGTTCTTTAGCTGCACGTGTCTCTACCATCATCCTTGACTCGACATTTAGCCTAGTGTCTTCTACTCTACATTTTTTACTACATCAACATTAAAGATTTTTATTTTAAATAGAACTTTTTATTTTTAACTTTGTAAAAGTTTTAAACATAATATTGAAAAAGCAATTGAATTCTAACCCTTTAACTTTGACTTTACTTATATTTTGACCCAATTTTCTCCTCCAAAATAGGATTGAAGTAAAGAGATTATAATAACAAGAGACTAAGAGGGACATCATGTAGTGAAAGAGACAATGAGAGAGGTATCACCTGCACATTCCATTTTCTAGTGTTCCAAAGAATCCAATTTTGGATGATCCAAAAAAATTGAATAATTTGACTTTCCTCTTGCATTTTGGGATGAGTTCAAAGATTTTTTGAGATGTAAAAAAGGGAAATATAAGAAGAAATAGAGGAACACACCAGCGAAAGCTTGTCACATGATCAACACTTCCATGTGCAGCGTTTGGAGATCGACAAATTGCTGGTGACGGACGAATCTACCCATGCATGCCTCATATGGATGAATTCCATCAAATATATTTGTATGACCAATGTTTTAGGCACATGATTCTCCGTTCACAAATGTTCAATTTCAAGATTTGAATGACCAATTTCAATTTTTTTTTTTTTTTTTTTTTTAAAAAAATGTCAAGCTAAAAAATATTCATGGAATATGTTGGAATCACAATATATATATATATATATTATTGAGACAAATCTATTAAAACTTTTTAAAATTAAAAGTCTTAAAAAACTTTTATAGCTATATATATGTGTAAAAATATCTTTAAAAATAAATATTTAGACAATTAAAAGTGTCTTAATAAATTAAAAAAAAAAATCTTATAAAGTCTTGATTTAAAAATTCTATTTTATTTATACATAAAATATGTCTTGAGGCTATTAAGGCAACTAGAGTTAATATATTAAATACCTCAACGTAAAAAACACATTAATATATATATATATATATATATATATATATATATAGCCAATTGACGCATTTAAAAATAGTCAAATAACTTTTTTTTTTTTTTTTTTTTTGCAGTGAATGTAATCCTTTGAAGGAACACTATCAATCATGTCTTTGCCTAATGGTTTTAAACCAACTATGATGGAGAAGTATACGAGATTTTCGTGCCTAAAGTTCAACTTGAAGCATTAAACCACCTCTATAATGATGCAAGCTGCGAATGACATGATGATATGTCGATTTTTCCAACTACTTTGGAAAGACAAGCATTAGATTGGTTCTATTCTCCTCTAACCTAAAATTATGAGCTCATTCTATCAATTGGGGCAAATGCTTCTTCAAAACTTTACCGAGAGTCTGACATAGAAGAAATTAAGTACCCATGTTCTCTACATAATGAATTTAACTTCGACCAATGTGAGGATATATATATGAATGTGTCGGAGTTTTGTTGTGTTTCAATATGATCGACCCTGTCCTTTGAGGAATGGAAGATCCCTTACGTGCTTCTCTTACTCTTCTATTTATAGATGAAAATGTGGCCAATTGAATGAATTTAATTGATCAATAGTTCCTTAATAATGATGTGACGCTATCTAATTGATCGAGACACTCCTTTAACTTCTATTGATTAGTTTTTTCATCATTGACATGTCATAATATTATTGGTTGATTCATAATAAATTAAATATACTCAAATTAAATTTCTTCTTCTTTTTTTTTTTTTCTCCCGTTTGGCTGAAGTAACTAAGAGCTGGAGACTTTGATGCCTATGGTGAAGAGCACGATACAAAGAAAACTTCTTTACCAACTACACCTACACAATTCAATCTCTCATAGTTCTGAAATTGACCATTTTTTTTTTTTTTTTTATATGTATAACACCTTTGCATGTTAAACGGAGTGAGACAGCAAAGATAAAGCTAGCTTAATATATAATATTACAACCGCACAAATTAACCAAGGAAGTGGAGAGGTTCCATCCATCTAATCCATGATAAGTTTATATACGATTTGTCAAGAAGGTGTAACTCAGTTGATAGCAGTATTACTTATAACTCGAGAGGAGAGGTCATAAGTTTGAGACACGATAAAGATAAAAATGCCTCTAATTTCAACAAAAAAAAAGGGTTAATATACGATTAGATTCTTTAACAGGAGCAACCATTCCAACTACTACTAGCTTGCTAGAAAGAGTGACATATATATAAGCACATGCACTTGAACATTAATAAGTACTTACGAACACCCAAGAATACGTGTAATTAAATCATTAAGCTGCTTAATTATTCCCATCCAGGGTGGAAACAAACATACCAACCATAAAACTAATCATGACACAAAGTGGAAACAACGTTTGTGCTTTCCTTCTTAAAACCCCAAATTTGTAGAAACTAAAGTTCCATGTTTTGAGGGAGGCCAAATATATTAAAACAACAGTACTGCTGTCCTGAAAAAAGCTACTTAAAAATCTTTCCTTGCAATCCCATGGTGATGCTCCCCTCTTTTTTCTTTATCATTTTGAATCCAAATCCAACAGAAAGAAAACTTATAAATGGAGTTCTACAAATGCTTCATTAGGAAGGGAGCAAATATTTAAATGCACCTGTAGCCTGACGGATCCAGAGTAATGACAAAAGAGTTCTCACAATCCGAGCTCATAACCCGACACCGTAACTATAAACTTAGCAACACTTATAATTAATTGCTTAACATAATTTTAGTTGTATCAAAAGAAATATATATTATTGGGCTTATAAGTCATTAAGTCCAGTCTATATATTAGAGTTTGTGGGTCGTTAAACTTAGCCCATATAATAATTACTAAAAGAATGATTTCTTGAAGAGAAACAAAAGAGTGAATAGAAGAGAAGAAAGATCGCAGAGGTTAGATAGTAAAAGAAAATCTAATGTGAGAGAGTTTTCCTAAAACGAGTATATTCATAAGGTTAGAAATTTAGGGTGTGTTTAGACTAGCTTTTATTTATAGTTGAGTGAGTTATTTTCAAAATAAGTTAGGTCTTTTTATTTGGACAAAAAATGAATTTTTTTTGTCTCTCAACTTGCAACCAAAGGCCCCACATTTTCCAATTTCTCACTTTCAATAATGGGTCTCACACTAATTTTTGCACCACATTTACTAGATAACTTTTTCACTTTCAAAAAGTAACTTCTCGTTTTCCGCAATAAAATTCACTCAACTTAAAATAAACTCACTTAACTAGAAATAAAAGCTAGTCCAAACACACCCTTAGTTGTCAAAGAAAAATTTGTGAATTTTCAAGGAAGGCACGTATTATCAAGAATTACAAGGTTGTACTTAGTTCTCTAAATTTTTTGATGTGTTGCATATTAGGTTTATCTTGTACGCTCCAGGTCTAAATTAGTCGAATAGTACCCAAATACTGGACCCTAAAGGAAACTCAGATACATAGTTTCTCCTAACAGGAAAAAAAAGAAAGAATCTTTGATCTGATTCAAAGAAATAAATAGAGATTGAGAGAATAGTTAATATAAACTAAGTTTAGAGATACTTGTAAATTATTTTGGAGTTGATCCCGTAAATATTTTTTATAGGATTTTTCACGTGTTGATATTTTTATTCATTTTCTTTTAATAATGTTCAGGGTTTATTGTTAAATTATTATTAAAACCCCAATTAAGGTTATTTACATGCTTGACATCCTTACGTACATAATAGTTTAGAGGACTATATTTGGTGTAGCAGATAAATAAACAGCAGGGCCATGAACAGTAAATTATTGCTGCAATGTCACAATCATTGCTTTTTAATATTCTCCATCACCAATCACACACACATTCACATAAAACAATTATGCAGTTGATTATATTCACAAGTAACTGGGAATGAACTGTGAAAACATCTTAAACCTTATCCACATACTTCATCAAAGTAAGAAAGAAAATGCCAATCCTGATAACCAAGAATTCAGAACACAAAACAATAATTTTGTCTACCATGCACAGCTGATGGGTCTTTTTTTTTTTTTTTTTTAAGTCAACTTAATCATTCCAACAGAAGAATAAAACATGTTTGCCCAGAACTTATCTCTGGCTTTTATTATGCAGTAAAAATATTGGTGTATCATGTTGGAAATTATTATATATTTTACAAGATTTTGTTTTATCTTTTATCTTTTAAATATATTTGAATTATTAATTCAA